>WEIV01025273.1:0-22525 GCA_013390005.1 Calyptomena viridis | reverse complement strand
CAAGAGAAGATAATCTGAGGAGAGATATAGGACTGAATTATGTAAAAGGAAAACTGACCTAGAACAGAACAGCGATTTGTGGGGGAAAAAAAAAGAAAACACAGAGGAGAAGGGAGGAGAGGGGAGGAAAGGGGAAAGGAAAGGAGAGGAGATTTGAAACAGGATGTCCAAAATATGTCAGTCTTCAGTGTGACAAAAATGCCTTACCAATGCTATTGGTAACTGTAGATTGGTTGGTTTGGTTGGGGTTTTTTTCTATCTGGAAAACTTTTGACAAAAGAAAACCATATTGATGCAATTTTTTTTTTTTTTTAAATGATAGCCTCAATTTGCACAAGAATTTCATTGGTCCAATGTAGAAGACGTTGTTAGAGTGATCTCAAATGACCTCCAAAATCCCATTAATAACATTATTTATTTAAATTAATTTTGAACAAATAAGGAAATGTAAGTTCAGCTACTTGCCGTTAGTAGAGGAGAACAAAAACTTGCCACTGGATCTTCAGTCATGAGGTTGATTTTATGCCACATTGGGATAATATCTTCTCATGTCTTCCAATGCTTTAAAATGTTGCCCTATTTCCAAAATTACCGTCTGTAGCGTTTTTCATGCTAGTTATTGGAGAAGCCCAAAGATCACCTTCTGCAGTGAGCAGGATAAGTTGTAATTAGCTGAGATGATGAACATGGCTGGACTTGTGCCAACAAATAGTAGTTATCTTATAGCTCGAACAATTCTTTCTAATTATTTCACCTGATTATTTGGGTTTAAGGAAAGAAAACAAAAGAACATTATAGTACAGGCATAGTAACTACAACATGGTTAGTGTAATTGCAATGTAATTATAATACAGTTACAGTTTGTTAAAAATTATTCTTGCTAATATATATGAATTATGAAGTTTAATTAGAAGTTGGATTTCATGGTTTCAATTTCTATTTAACACTAGAGAAATTGCTTGTCCATTGCATCAATTGCACCAATTTTTTTTGTTGTTTCTCTGAAGAAACTGAGCAAAACCTCTGATATTCCAGCTGCAGTTCCAGTGTAGTCTAGTCAAGTGCATGATCAGAACATTTCTTCATATGGAACCAGCTTTTTGTTATGCAAAAGGGATTTGGATTGACTTTCCTTTCTACTGTATACAATATATTCAGACTTAGTGAGTCTAGGTTATGTTGATTCCTTAACACAACTTCAGGTGATTCCTGATATGATTGGCAGAGAGACAAGGATGTGCCAGTGTTGAGCATCACATTTCTCTTAGGTGCCCCATTCCAGAGTCCAAACTTGCATCTGAAGCCAATGGTCACTCTGCTGAGAGAGAGGTGCAGGGCATCTCTGCTGGCTACAAATAAATCCTAGCTACTATTTAAGTAGCTACTGTCTATCTCTAATTTAACCCTAGAGTTAAGTCAAGAATATAAGAAGGTTCTTAAGTAAAATTAGATTTCATGCCTAAAATGATCTCTGGTATTTTAAATGTTGAACTTATCCCCTTCAGTACAGACAATTGGCTTACTCTTTTTCCTGTAGTCTTGCTAGAGGATTTGCTGCCATTCACCTCTAAACAAAGCATCTTAACTTGATTTGGGGTTAGCCAAAATGAGCTCAAGTACCCATTACTTGTGCCCCAGACGAGCATCCTCAGGGCTGCAAAGAAGGGGAGAATTCCCCTCCTCTCTCCACTGCCCCACCTGGCTGGAAGCACCAAAGGAATCTGATCCAACTGCCTATTGACAAAGGCACTCTGCTGGGAAGATGGAGCAATGAAGCCCTTTGAGAGGCTTCTGCAGATTGTTTCCCATGACCTTTCAGTGCAAAATGCCTAAACAGTTGTAGGAGCAGGGGCCAGGACTTTATGGATTACAGACACCTCCAGTGCAGTTTGCTGGAGAGTGGTATGCCTTTTCCTGGAGACAGCAAGAATTGGAGCACTGTCTTGAAAGTATAAATACCACAGGAGAACTATGGAATAACCTGCACAAATTAATGACCTTCCTAATTTTCCATGAGAAAGGTGCTGGAATGCATGTTGAAAGAGACGGTTTCTATCCTTTTCTAAAGCCCCTGACCTTAATGGTATCTTGTGAAAAAGAGAATTGCAAAAATGCATGAGAAGCTGTAGTCTGTCAGTTCTACTTAGTTCTCTGTACATGGAATTAAGTTACTAATTAGAGTAGGGAGCCCTAAGAGAAGTCACATGCTCTTTTGCCCTGAAGATCTTGAAATTAAAAATACTTAAAAAGCCATCTTAACACAGAACTGAAAACCAATTGGTAGTGGCTGTACACAAGGAAGCATTCATTATATTCAGTTTGTAAAATATCCTTATCCTTAGTATTTCAAGATTCTTACAATACTTAGATGGAAAAACATCATTGAAAGTAAATAGATTATACTGAGGGCAATTTTTTAGCATGAAGTACTCAATCTCTTGCCAGAACTTAATGATATTTATGATGTGAGAATGTCTACCAGATGAAAAAACTCGACCTAATTATTTTTCATCTGTAACACTTGTATAATAAAATAGCAGTTGGAGTAGCTACATGCTGATTTCCACAGGCACCACACCCACAGCCTCAGTGACTATGCATAGTCAAATAAGTAGCTATTCTTGTGAGGGAATGAGGAGCTGATCTCTTCTCTGTGGTGACAGACACAGTAACAGAACCTAAGGGAATGGCCTGAAGTTGTTAGGCTGGATATTAGAAAAAGATTATTTACCCAGAGGGTGGTTGGGCACTGGAACAGGCTCCCCAGGGCAGTGGTTGCAGCACCAAGCCTGACAGAATTCAAGAGTTGAACAATACTGTCAGGCACATGGTGTGATTCTTGGGGATGGTCCTGTGCAGGACTAAGGTTTGGACTCGATGATCCTTGTGGGTCCCTTCCAACTCAGCATATTCTGTGATTCTGTGATATGTGGGAGACCTGAGATCATTTAGCTGTGTAAAAGTAGCTATCCAGCCTTTCTCTGACAGTTGTTCCCAGCTGTATACATTAAGTGGATCTCTTATACCTATTTGAACATTCTTTGACTAGAAAAGCTGTATGAGTAAAAGCCCACAGGTCTTTAACAATATTCTTCCACTCCACTCCATAGGACAGCAACTTCTGTTTGTGAAGAGTACTTTGTATGCAGCCACTTCAATTGATGTGGTCCTCGCAGAAATCCCCAGATCTTCCCAGGGATTCGGATGGATCCAGCCTGGAGAAAGGCACTTTCAGAGTTTTCAGCCAAAGTGGACACCATCTACCTTATTGTTTTCAGTTAAGCTGTACCAGGCCTTGCTACTCCAACAGGAAAGAGCCTGAGGAAAGGGCATTATCTAGCTGATCAGCAGGGAAGCACAAATCAGAAATGTGGGTTTTGTCAGTTGCTGTGTAAAGCGTATTATTCTGCATGATGAAGAAAACTCAGTATATGGAAAAATATTATCATTTAATGAACTCCCATTGTCATTTGAAGTTGCTAATGAGGATGAAGTCAATATCCTTCATCTGTTCAGTAAAGTGAATTCTTCATTTTGTCAGACTAAGATTGCCAGTGGGTAGATGGAGATTTGTGAGAAGAACTAAATGGTGTTTACTGTGGTGACTGATCATCTCCTGAAGAATCATGTGTTTTTCTCCAACAGTAGAGGATATAATTTAATTAGACTGTTATTTTAAATGTTCTGATTTTTTTAATGCATTAACTTATGGCCTGTGGCTGATAGAAAAGAAATTAACGCTGACTCCTTTGAGTGTGGAATGAATTGCAGTTTGCAAGGGGAGAAAATTAATTATAAATGCCTGCTATTTAAGTTTTCCAGATTCAGATGATAAATGAAGCAATTATTACATGTCAAGTATATAAACAGTAATTCGTCAACATTTCAGCTTATTAATTCTAACATTTGCCATTCCATGTAACATATTTATCACATTTTATTGCTTGTTGATGAAAAATCTCGTTTAGTTCTCTCAATTATCTTTACACAGCTGCATAATGAAGCAACAAAGTAAGGATGTATATCACAGTCCTGAATGCCATGAAAGGTTTCTTGTTTGTCTTGACTTCAGCTCAGAATAAAGCACGAAGAGTTCAACCTGGCCCAGCTACAGGTGTTCATCCTCATTTCAACCTCCTGGCCTTGCTTTCGAGGTGTTGTGCTGCCATGCTCCTGATTGTATTTCAGAACTTCTTTCTGCTGACTACTATGTTTCCAAGCCCCATTGATTCAGTCTGCTTGGATGCTCCCTCCTGCTCTTTATAATCCTATCTGAGTTGCTTTCCTCATACTTTCTCTGTGCCTGAAATAACCTAAGAGCTGAACACTGGGAACCTTCCATCATTTTCAGATCTGTCTCTGAAATCCTGATGTTCCACTGCACTCTTCACAAACTCTGCATTGGCAAAGGAAATGTGACCCATTTCCTTTCACCCTCTCATTCTCACAGAGATGGCTGTCTAATCCAAGGTCCTACAAACTTTACCTTATGGGCTAAAAATAAAGCCTCAAGCTTCCTCTTAACTAAGACAGACAGCTATGTTTGTTAATGATCTATTTATGGAGCTGTTATAAAATCTTCCTGTTCTGCACTACTGCTTCAGTCTGGAGGCTTTTCTGTTACAGGACGTCAAAATGTGGGTGCATGGTCATGCAAGCAGATAGATCACAAGTCAGACAGTCTGGGTTTTGTAACAGCTTTGTGATGCTGTGTGATACGTGACTAATCATTTTATATCCCAGGGTGAAATTCTCACCCGAGTTACAGCGGTGGAAAACTGCCATGACTTTACCCCCTGACATTTTGTTATTCCTTTGCAAGGTTAGCCAAACCATTTTTTGGGCTGTGAAAAAGTATTAAACACATGCCACTTGAATTTAAGGACTTAGGAAAAGGAAGATTTAAAACCATGATTTATGACCCAAAAGTCACTTTGGGGAAGGCGTGTATGCTGGCAGTTGCTGAAATGGAGGAACTGGCTACAATTTATTCATTTTAGGCTTACCTGTGATCAAATGTCATTGCTAGTAAATTCTATGTCTTCCATCCTTAAGGCTGCATCAGTCACTAAGGCCATGTAGCCACAAACACATGATGAATGTGCATGATGTAATAAAGCAGAAACCTGCATAGAAACATATGTTTGTGATGGGCACCTATGTACCCAGAAATTTGATTCTATTCTCCTATTGACAAGACTGAGGCTGAAGGAGATTGTGGATGACTGGGATGATGAATGCAGTCAGTATGCTTTGTGTTGTGTCCTGGAGTTGCACAACATTCAGTTGATGACACTTCTCTGTCATCCACCCCAAGAGGCATATGTATGGCATCCCCCTCTGAGTTTGTCTTATACATCTTAAGTCCCATCTTAAGACTAGCCAAAGTCCTTTCCCTCCTTGAACTGAGTGCCTAATACCTTTTAGTTTTTTGACTGTTTCAACATATAACACATTATAAACTACAGCACAGCAAGTAACATATATTGCTCTGATGAATTCAGGAACCAAGCTACTTAATTTATTGTTATGCTGTATCTTTATATTTATTATGAAACGGTTTGTTTATGAGTTGGCACAATGTTGTCAGCATAAAAGAAGTTGGCAGGAGAGTCTAATTATGTCATAGAAAAAAAGTGTTTGCATTAGTTATTTAATTTGCATTAATAGTTGTGAGTTGTATTAATTAATATAGTTATTATTAGCTATAATGTCAGTTGCCCTGATAAGGTAAGCAGGCATATCAAGAATTAATTTTAAAGGGAAACTTAGGAAAAAATACCCAAGTTTGTAAGATTAGCATTTTATGTTATTTTTTTAAAAAATAGGTTTAAAAATTTAAAAAAAAGAAGGTTTAAAAACCTTCTTATTTACCCATACAAGACAGTAACATTATTATACTTGAGCACAGGTGGAACAAATGGCAGGCTGATGGTGCTTGTTCAGAAAGCTCCACAGGTAAGTAATAAAGCCAGAGTAGAGGATATTATAATATCTGGCATCATTCACCCCAAAATAAGTTAAGAGCTTATGAACATGACTTACTAGTTGACAGTCTCAAGTTTGTTCTATACTTCTACCTGATGCCTTAAAGCAGAGGAAGAAAAACTTCCAAACAATATTAATAGAGGTAAAAGAAAGTGCAGGTTCTTTAATGAAGCTTCCAGATCCAAAGATGTGCACCAGCAGCCCTTATCAAACCACCTTTATAACATTCATCAATTCTTCCACCCTCGGCCCATCCAACCAGAGTCCCATCTCACCTGTCACTCCCCTAGAACTGCCCCCCTTGGAGTTTTTCCAGGTTCTCTGGACTTCTATTTTGTGTTGCCTTCTACAATGTCCTTGCAGGCGGCTTCTGGAAAAATGTGGTGTCCTTGTTATAACCTGTTTGTCTCAAAAGGAATGTGAAACACAGCTTCACATATCATGGGAAAGGCCTAACAAGAAGGCCCATGAGAGAAACCATACAGGAAAGCTAAAATCCCAGAAATATGTGAAAAAAACCCAAGGTATCACACCCATATCTCACGATCAAATAAATGTTACCTCTTTAATTACAATCTCTTTCCTCCTCTTGCAGATGTTCAAGGTTACTTTTCTATGAGAGAGGGAAGTTACTACATTTCTCCAAGCAAAGGGACTTTTCTCCACATATGCCTAATATATAGGTATCATATGTGCTGCCTGTATGCTGTCACAGTGCAAAAAAAACAAAAGTAACAGAAGCTATGTTTGTATATGAAGTGTCATTGTGATATTTACTGTGTAACCAGGCACTGTGATTTAACCTCAGCTAACAGCTGAGTACCATGCAGCCACTTTCTTACATCCCCAGTGGGGGAGGAGAATCTTAAAAAAAAAAGGTAAATAAAACCTATGGGTTGAGATAAGAACATACTACTACTACTACTACTACTAGGACACAACATAAAGAGAGAGAGAGGAATAAAAACCAAGAAAAACGAGTGATGCACAATACAACTGCTTGCCACCTGCTGACTGACACCCAGGACACCCTGAGCAGTGATCGGCTCCTCTCAACCTACTCCCCCCAGTTTATGTACTGGGCATAATGGTCTATGGTATGGATTATCCCTTTGGCCAGATCAGGTCAGCTGTCCTGGCTATGCTCCTTCCTAGTTTCTTGTTCACCTGTGCACTGGCAGAGCTTAGGAAACTGAAAAGTCCTTGACTTAAGGTAAGCCCTGCTCAGCAACAACTAGAACATTAGTGTGTTATCAACATTATTCTCATATTGAATCCAAAACACAGCACTGTACCAGCTACTAGGAAGAAATTTAACTCCATCCCACAAAATCAGGACACTAAGAATAAGAAATAAAAGTATTTTATTTCTGTTTTAAACTCTTCTACACTCTAAGAACCTTACACACAGGCATAACTGAGCTGATCACCTTGTTCTGAAGAATCAGAATTTGTTTTCCTTTCTTCTCTGTAGTGGTACTTAATTTCATGTTCTAACATTTTTAATGAGAACTAAAACAAATCTAAAGCAGTGTCTTGCAGATGTACATGTCCCTACTTAATTTCACTGGCCTTAGCAATGTTTGAGGATGATTTAGATGTTTTCTGCTGAGTTCCTTATGAAACACGCTGGAAAAGCAGAGAATCATGTATTTAAGCACTACCCTCCTTTGGTACCACCAATGCGTAGCAAGGGACAAAATAAGGTCTTAATGGATATGTCTTTATAAAAAGGAGACAAAAATTTCACTGAAAAATGCAAACTAAGGGCTCTGACTCAGCTTGTGACTAAACATATTTAGCTGGCTGAAACCTTGTATTAACAAAGCTATCCTGAGGAGGAGGTATTCCTGAATTTCCTCATTTTTAAGAGCAGCTTACACTGAATTTGGCTTATACTGCTGAATATGCTAGCAATCCAAAGCTGCCCTGCAGCAGAGCAGATATCTCTGCCCCACCCACTCAAGCCACAAAACGAGCAGTGAAGTCCCAGAGCAGGGCTGGACCCTGACTTTTGCAGCTGTTTTCATGAGCCATCAAGTGCCCAAGAGCAAACCTGCACTGCCAGGGCAGGTCCCTCACAGGCGAAGGAGCACAGCTGGGATGTTGCCTAAACAGAGTCAGTGCAGAGCTAACACCAGCCCGTACGACAGCCCCGGCACAGCACAGCACTACACACAATTTGTAAACTCAGATCTACTCTGGGACTAGTTACTGTAGACACAGCACTATGGTAATTAACCATGAGCCAGCAGTGTGCCCTTGTGGCCAAAGTGGCCCAGGGTATCTTGTGATGAATTAGGACGAGCATCAAGTTAAGGGAGATGATCTGCAGTTCCTCTCAGCCCTAGTGAGGCTGCATCTGGAGTGCTGTGTCCAGTTCTCAGCTTCTCAGTACAAGAGAGACATGGAGCTCCTGGAACGGGTCCAGCAGAGAGCAACAAAGGTAAATCAGGGACTGGAATATCTCTCTTACGAGGAAAGGCTGAGGGAGCTGGATCTGTTCATCCCAGAGAAGAGAAAACTGAGAGGGAATCTTATTAATGCATACAAACATCCTAAGCTCAGGTCTCAAGAGGCTGAGGCACAAACTGGAACCCAGGAAGTGCCATCTCAATATGAGGAAAAACTTCTTTACTGTGAGTGTAACAGCACTGGGATAGATTGCCCAGAGAGGTTGTGGAGTCTCCTCTGGAAATACTTAAAACCTGCCTGGAGGCAATTCCGTGCAATCTGCTCTGGGTGAACCTGCTTTAGTAGGGGGGTTGGACCAGATGATCTCCAGAGTTACCTTCCAACCCTAAACATTCTGTGATTCTGTAATTCAACTGTATTACTTTCTGAAGCCCGGTGAGGACTCTGCTTGGTGCTGCTTTTTTGATTGATATATCTGAGTATGTCAGTCCATTCAGAGGGATCTCTATACTTTACTCAGCTGGAGGCTATAGACACCTCCTAGGAGATGTGATAGGAAAATTCTAGTAAGAATATTCTATTAAAAGAATCCTTGCAGTAAATAAAATGGGGGGGAGGGTTTGCAATGGATACACTGGCATTTACAGAGATAATTATCTTGTACAGAATTGGCACCTTTAGCTACAGTAAAGGGTCTCTAAACACTTTCCTTACAGCCTCAGTAGAACTCTTCATACAAAAATATAATTAAAATTTAATGGAAAAATCTAAGGCAGATAGTTATCCAAGCTGTTCTCATTTGGAGCTGGACAAGAAAAGGAGAGAAAATATCTCATAATTTGAAGGGTATTGAAGGCAGATTGAAGATCACTTCATATATTTCTGAGCATAAATCAACTCAGTAGCTAAATTAAGATGTACGTTGTGTGCAACTTCAGTTCACTCAAAATGCAAAGCCTGGTTTTTTGGTAGGCCTTCCAGCAAAAACAGTCTCAAGATATAAATACATAAATCCATTCCAGTCTGGGCTGCCTGCAGGGAAGTGAGAAAAATAAAACATCTCAACAAGATGTATTTATGACATCTGGAGCAGGCTCAGTAAAATGAGCTTTGGACCGAAGACTGAATCACCATTTGCTTAGCTACACTCAGTGACAGTGAGCAGGGATGGAACATAGCAAACCATTTACCTAATAATTGAACAAATGGTCTAGATATTTTTTGACAAAACTATGTTTAAAAACATTTCAGTATGAGCTAAAAAATGTGACTAATAAAACCTCTCAATTCTGTCCAGAAGCACTTGCATTAGGTCAAAAAGAATGTAGCTGCTGTGCTTTCTGTATACTCTTGTCACCATAGAAATAAAGAAGGTAACATTACAGTTTCAAAAGTTACAACATGCCAAGAATTTGCTTGCCAGGACAGAACTACTTTATTTTTTGTTGGGCTTGGTTGAAGGTTTTTTTGTTTTTTCCTTGGGGGGGCAGCAACAAGAATAGCACTATGCTGAACATCTTAGCAACATTAAAAACAAAGTCGTGATCTGCTTTCAGCATTGATAAAATTAAAGATATTATGGAAAAAGTAAATATTCCATGCAAATACAAGCTGAGAGAATTTGACTTAGAATTTCTTGCAAACCGATAAAAGCAACCTCATGAATAATAATCCTGTGTCTAGGTCAAAGGAGCAGAAATGCTGCAAATTAGATTTATCAATATGAAATACAGAAGTAATTTAAATTCTAAACTTGTTTTAATCTTGACAATATTTGATATAGAAGTCACATAGCTGACTCTTTAGACAAAGAGAAAGAAAAAGTGGTGGTGGTTTTTCTAATATGCTTCCTCAAAAATCCTTTACACCATCTGGATCAAAAAAAAAAATTCCCAAAATAATTTCACTGTTCTACTTAAGCTGATAGCAGGAAACAGAAAGCTTAAGAATACCTGGGTTTTAATTGAGTCATTACACAAGTAACATACCTGATATAAATTGTTTCTGTTTAGTGTTTGGATTTGCTAAACCTAGTCCTCTATTGCATATCTTTTTTTTCATGCCTAGTTTTAAAAGTCCTTATTGTGTCAGAATCTTTACAATCAAAATTCAAAGCAATAATTCTGTTTAAGCACAGAAACTGGTTCTGAATAGTCTACCAACCTCTTATTTAGAGAGGTTCATTGAGAGAAGGAGAGTAAATACAGAATGGAAGTTTGCAGGGAATTAATACACATTCAGGAAAGTATTGAAGATGTAAATGTGTAAAATCATTATCAAGCTTCCGTGTTAGTGGAACATTTCCTTGTTCTTGGAAATGTGAAAATGTTGCTTTCAGTAATACTACAATTCAGTACTGTCTCCATTGAAGTCAGAGGAGAAAGAGTTAATTTTCTGGTGTGGATCCAGGTGTATATACAGAGGTATATCATATAGCTAAGAAATGGTTTGTGTGAAAAATACAGAGAATATTCCACAGGAGCCTGGGTTTGTAGTATGACCTGAGTAAATACTGTGCCTCCTTTTGCAGCCTAGTCCCATGAAAACTATAGGAATTACACATATAGCTAATATTGGGTTCAAGTTATGCAATATCTTCCGTAATGTGCAATTCACTATTTCTATGAAAGAGAGGGGAAAACCAAGCTGCGCTTTATCTTGGATTCAGATCTTTGAAAAGTGGTTTTCAAAGAAGCCAACAGTAGCATTCCCCCAGCCATAGATACAAATCACGGAGCTCATGTCTCCCTTATTTACTTTTTCATGTGTATGGCCAGTTTCTAATTTCCTCAGAATTTATTCTTCTTGTGGCAATGCGTAATAAAATCCTGAAGCTGCTCTAAAATCTTTATTTCTCAGAAGTGATGGGTGAGAACCATCTCAGAGGTCCATCTGCCTGATGGCAGATAAAACCTGCAGATAAAACCTCTCTGCATGCCTAAGCAGCCAGCAGACAGTGACAGTACTGGCCAGGAGCTCTGTGGGGACTGGTGGGATGTGTCCAGCCCTGGCAGGCTGTACCATGACACCTGGCTGCCTTGGAAGACCTGGATGGGGATCACTGGGCTTCTCAGAGCAGAGGAACCACTTGGTTGTGTCATTTCCGAGCATCCCTGCTTTGGTTTTGGTTTAGTTGTCTGGAGTGTGGAAGGAGAAACACCAAGTGGAGACTTTCCAACTCCCACCTTTCCAGCTACTGGCCCTGGCAAGGTCTCACTGCAGCAGACAGCTTTAGGACTCCTTCTACACTGGCCCCTGAGGTCTCCCTTAAGCACTGGACATAGTGTCAAGTGATGTTTCACAGCTGCATGTTAAAGGGAAGACGTAGCTGGGAAAGCAGCAGGTGAGTTCGCAAGACCTTTTTGTATATATTTGGAAGATCAGTTTGAGTCAACAGTGCCTGTTAAACCAGGTCAGGACTGCTGTTTTCAACTCCTCACGTCAGTCTAAACGTAAGAGAGAATGCAAGCCCACTCATAAAAAATTTCCAGTGGATGTATGTCTCAAGCACAAAACAGAGCTCAAGAGCATTATAATACACATCAGGTCAAGGAGCACTTCAAAGGCTGTTCTTGCTCTTGTGTAGGATCTTGTTCCCTGCAGCTGCAGATTGACAGACCTCTGTACTCGTGTTGCCTGATCTCCAGGTAACTGTTTTTCTGAGTGTTTGAACATACTTTTCAAGTTTCATCTGTTCATAGTGTTGCAACATAATTTTTCATCTAGACAGAAGAAGCTTAGTTGGCTCCAAAGAACTAGTTGTAGATAGTCTTTAATGAAATTTTCACTGTAAAGAAACAAATTATTAAAGCACCATCTCATATTTCTCTTTACATTTTAGCCCATTTTATGCAGCCAGAGTTCAAGGTCAGCAATTTCTGATAATCAAACACTAAATAAAGAATTCTGTTTCATAAATAGAATCATGGAATGCTTTGGGTTGGAAGGGCCTTAAAGATCATTTAGTTCCAACTTTGCTGCTATGGACATGGACACCTTTCATTAGACCAGGTTGCTCAGAGCTCCCTTCAACCCGGCCTTGAACACTTTTAGGGATAGGACATCACAGCTTCTCTGGGCAACTGTTCCAGTGCCTCACCACCCTCACAATAAAGAATTTTTTTCTTAATATCTAATCTAAACCTTCTCTCTTTCAGTTTAAAGCCATTCCCCCTTGTCCTGTCACTACACGCCCTTGTAAATAGTCTTTCTCCATCTTTCTGAAGTAGGCTTCCTTCAGGTATTGAAAGGCTACAATTAGGTTACCCCAAAGCCTTCCCTTTTCCAGCCTGAAAAAAAATTCAATTCTCTCAGCCTTTCCTCAAAGGAGAGGTGTTCCATCCTTCTGATCGACTTGGTAGCCCTCTTCTGGACTCACATAATGCCGTAACTAACACAATCACATGGGGAAATATAGAACAGGTCCTATTTTTCTCTGTAGTATTGCAAACATTTTAATGATGAGCTACTGGAATTAGAGACATAGTTGCTAAAGGCAAGCACAATCCCCTTCAGTTAGGGCTGCGAATGGCATCGGTTTTACTGACACAAATCCAAAACATCCATTTTCTTCTCCCTATTCTGCTCTTCCCCCGCTAGATGGAGCTGCGACGTACCGCATCAGAGACAAAAGCCGTTTCTGATGTAATGTGAAAACACAAATTTCCGAAGAAAACCTAAAATGACAGTGAAACAAAAATGCTTGCAAAAGTTTTGGAGATTCTATTAGATGCCTTGTAAAAATCATATCCCATTTTCGTGAATTTTGTACCCTACCTACCTCACTGTAATTTTCTGATGACTGTCTCAGGGAGAGGAAGGGCTGCTTTCTGAAAACAAAGCGGAATTTTATTTCCATAGCTGTCAATTTTCTAAAAATTGAGAATGCGAGCATGCCGGCAGGTATTCTGCAGGAAAACTTAATTACACAGCTTGAACTTCTGATAATTTTTGCAGCTTTTTGAAAGAAATAAATTTATATCAAAGAGATTTTTCCCCCACTCAGCTCTAACATTATTTCAGGTCAAGAAGATGAGCTTTGAAACATTTGCATATATAAAAAATATTTTCTAAGTTCCTGTTATTATAAGCCTAGTTAATGTTGCACAACTTAGTGAGTTGTTTTTTGAAATAGCTGTTCTCCCATCCACTCCATAAAAAAAGAAATTGCACTGCAGGGGGTGTTAGCTGGTACAGGTTTTTTTCAATGTTATTGCAATGACAGCTTTGGGTTGGTGGTTGACATTAAAATGAAAGAAAAATATTTTCCAGCACAGCTAGTTCAAGAGCAAGGCCATGACAAACTTGTTTAGCAGTGCAGTTATTGCAGAAAAGAACTGACTTTTAGAGACTCTTTAAAAGAAGCCTGAAGCAACAGAGAGCCACAATGTCATATCAGATAGTAGCATCACTTTTTAAACTGGAAAATAAAGCCATTTGAAGATGTCAGCTCAACAATTGTTTTGCATTAGCTAAATGCAATGATATCAGCATCTCCAGAATCTGTGAGACTGGTTTCCTTTATGTTGCTATGATACCATATTATTATTTGATATGATACACTTTATCATGAATAGACATAGAAATAATGGTCAAGAGTAAAAAATGAATAATTCAAATCAAGAAAATGTTTTTGTTCTAAAAAACACTGTTTATCACACAGTTTTCCTCTGAAAAGAGACCCTGTGAAACCAATATCTGTAGGTTTCATGTTTACTGTCTTTCAGTAGCTCCAGTGTCAAATATGGTTACTTTCCAAGCTGTTTGCTTTTCCTAACTGCTATTTCTGCAAACTAATCTATGGTCCAGACTGATTTTCTGTGCCTCTGACATAAGAGCACAGAAGATACTAAAGATGGTTTTCACAAGGGGTCCAGTCTGTATAGCCCCTTGCCAAGCTGATGAGGTTAAATAGGTTCACAGGAGGCAGCTAACTAAATTATTCTCATAAGAATAGGTAAAGCACAACAAAGTGCCTGTTTATCAAAAGCAAAAATAGAAGTGACTGACATTTTTCACTGATATTTACAGAATCAAGCTCAAGATCCTTTGTTTGGTGTATCTTCAGCTGGGGGACCTTCCATCACCGGAGATCAAGAAGTCTACAAAACTCATCAAGGAGTCCTGGAGCCCTGAGTACACCCAGCTGCAAGGAGAGGCAGGGAAGGATGCAGGGCAGCCTGATCAGCTACAGATATGCTCTTCCATCAAGCCAGGACTACAGCAGGCCTGGCTTTGTCCCACAGACCCTTGCAATGCATTCAGCTGTTCAATGAAGTTTGTCTACTTTTAAGAAATTTGGTCATACTGCCATAGGGCCATAAGGGTCTGGGACACATGTGGTCAGTGAAGGAACATTTGTTGCTGTTTTAAAATGGAACTTCCAACAAATTTGTAGTTCACAGGAAATTTTGAGCAGTTTTACTTGATCAGATGATTTAGAGAAAAATCAAATTTCGAAATGTAATTTGTCATAAATTAGAAACAGTGAAGATGCACTGCATCTTCTGCAGTGAAGATGTCTTTTGCCATTAACAAAAGAAAACAAGAATTTATATGCAAGGATATAACCAGGGTTAGAAGGAGTCACTTTACATTTACTTGACCTAGTAAAAGTGAACTCAAGTTCAGACTGTTTAAGACAAAAGCAGAGAAAAAGCTAAAGGATAGAAGAAAAAAAAAGTTACAGTTCTTTGCTCTGCATTTATTAATCTTTTTTTATACCATGTTTTGTGTCCTTATCTTCTCCTGCTCTGGTAGTTACCTCTTTAACCAGTTACCTTGGAAATAGGTGGTGTTCTGTAGGCACATGGTACTCTGTGAAATAAGTACACTGGTGTCGTCCTTTTGAAACGCCACGCCAGGTATTACAGCATAAAGGAATTTTAGCAAAACAGAGCATCCTTTCTTTTCTACACAAATGCATTTCATATGGCAAATATGCAAGAAGGGAATAGCTATTTTGTTAACCAACCTACTCATACTGTATTATTCTTTCTTAGTTTGAAAGTGTCCAGTGCAAAAATGTAAATGTATATATGCTTAATATTTAGTTATTAACGTGTTATAAATTATGTATTTATTTAAGTCACCTATGGGCATGCTTTGCATGCTAATGCAAATTAAAGATGACTCATGTTGGTTTATGACATGCAAATTCCCTATCATTTGCTAGAAACAGTCAGACCAAAAGACTACTAAAATTACGTGGTTGCTCTTTCCTGAAAAGAGAGATTGTCTCTGTGGCACCGTGCAGTATCATGGGGGATAAATGAATTTGCTATAAATGAATTAATTTGGCAAGAATCAGTACAATCCCTAGTGGAACGTAACCCCAGACTGATCAGTTTTATCTGGTTTTTATTAACATACAAAGTATGCCCATAGGTGAATTTCACAAAAATTGATTCTTGCACTATAAGCTGTCTTTACCCAGAGACTACTTTTACCCAGAGCACAGATCACTCACTTCGACATCTAAGTAAAATCTCTGCTGCCGTGTGACAGGACAATAAGAATAGATTTAGCATGTTTCATACCTGTTAATTTAGAAAACAAGAGGAACTCTATCCACGTAAAATGTCTTTCACAAACAGTACAGGTATTCCTTTCCTTGGGAAAAGAGGATTTAACACTGCATCTCCTATATATTTTTAGAAACATTTGAGGTGTGTAAAATGCCCTGGATCCACAATACCAAAGACATGGAACTAGGAGGGCACTGAAACAGTTGCACAGATTTGCTGCCATGGAATGTTTAGCCATTGCCAAGAATTCAAGGAACCTTCCTAAGTAAATGATTCATTTGCTGCTAATTTTGGCGTTACTTTGCATTTCCTTTGAATTTCTATAAAACCCCCACAGTTACCACAAGGGTGTATTTCTACAGGTTCCAGCAGGCCTTCACATAATTTTTATGTGATAGTAGACCTGAATGTGGTGGGGCTGCACCTGGGGGGTGTTTGGTGTGGTTTGTTGTATGATTAAATGAAACTGGGAATGACTATTTGTACCTAAAGAGCCACTCACCATGGTAACTTATGATTTAGCTAGTGTAGAAACTAGTTTTAGTTTCAAAGCCATAACCTGCGCTGGTGAAATTTGAATTCACACCTTTCAAAATATGCTCAAATACACCCTATCAACATTAGCTGCCACTCTCAGTGGCAAGTATGACAAGCAACCAGAATCTTTCAATCATCAAATTTGAACTTAGCATTTTAACTGTAAAACCCAAGAACAAGAGTTCATATGTTTTGCCATGCCATGTGTGTTACCAGTACTCTGTTCCTTGAGTTAAAAAGAAATAAACCACAATTAATAAACTCTACCCTAATTGCTATTCTCTCTATCTAAACTTGGAACTGATCAATGGTCAAGCACAATTTGTTCTTCACCTCCCAAATCTGAACCTGCAAGTTGAAGGGAAGCACAGTGGAAAACAGACATGGATGGACTACATTTTGTCTGCTTCTTCCCCTCTTCTCCTTATGGCTACTACGTTTTTGTCTGCAACTACCTTACGGTTTATTCTCTTTTTAATATCTCTACTTTCTGAGGCTCTTCCAGTTTAGTACTGACATATCTCAGAGCCCAGATTTACTTCCAAACCATTCAAGATTCATTTGCTGAACTTTTGATCTGAGTAAGTTTAAAAAAATCCTTTCAACCAGTGGAAGACGGAATTGTCAGTTTCTCTTCAGTATATAAATGGTATTGCTCATTCCGCTGGACAACATCCATGCATTAAAGGTTAACCCATGGACAAGGCTCAAGTGCAGCAGTGTTACCAGTCTAGAAGTACGTATCTGGTACATCTGTTTTATTACCTGCTTGATGTTCTGCCCTTCTGAGGGGCTTCTGTGAGTGTCAGGTATTGGCATCACTAGAACAGTGGTTTCATTTACACCAAGTCACTGCCTACTAGATGTTCAAGATAATATTGGGTTGTTAGCTCCTCTGCCTGTTTCAGAGTGATCTGGCAGCAGCAGTGTTTGTCTTGGCTGTGTGATGCTTCCCTAGTGAATGCAAAGGCAGAAAAGGAAGATAACACCTCTCTCAGGATACTTTTTTTTTTACTCAAAGAACCCAAACATATGAGCAGGGTTCACAACAGGGATGTCACAAACCATATTATTCGTAGAAAACAGGATTACTGAACTGTCAAAGTATCTCTTAAGTTAAACCTTACCATAACCTTGTCAAGGTCTCAGACGTGATGTAATCTTCATCTCTATAGGAGATCTCATATTTCTGATGGTTTTCCCCATTTGTTTTGGAGAGAAACTGCAACATTTTTAGCTCTGAAAATAATGCACAGCATTTAAGCAGCTGGGGAGCACTGAAATTTTTGTCATTGTTTTGTTAAATGGATACTCTCAAAAATTATGAGTGCTTCTCAGGAAAAATTGTATAGAAAAATTTTGCTCGAATATTACAATGGTGTCAGAAAATGGAGCATTTACCAAAGAATTCATTGCTTGGTGTGCACTGTTAAATGTTCGCTGCTGAAAAGAGACATAAATAATGTAAAATTTGACTCTCCTATGGGAATGTTCCTTGACACATTGAAGTATCTATCATGCCTTACTTCTCATCCTTCATTTTTGTCCAAGACCTTTGAATTAAATGTTGGCTGTTGAAAATATTTCTACAAGTTCATTGTGAAATCAGCTGCTGTTTGTGGAGGGAGATGCTTTCAAAGTCTTATATGCAAACTATGGACAGAGACCTTGTACAGTGCCACTACTAAATAATTACAGTGAATAAAATAATTTGTTAAGTTAATCCTTAAAATTTAAAATATAAATGTACCTGTAGGAGGATAAGTGGACCTTGACGGGTGGGGGATCCTGGCCCCCACCCTGTATCGTTGGGTTTGTGTGGGGCTGTTTTCGTCCCACGGGCCCTGGTCTGCAGTGACAGACAGCAGCTCTTGGCTACTCCAGGGCCTGCAGGTGGATAACAGGATCTTGACTGGTTTTTTTGTCTCTGTTCAGTCCGTTCCATACTTGTGTGATACCCCAGGAACGGCTGCTGCTTACGGCTGTTTGGACTCATGAGAGACCAACACGGGATGTTTAATGCAGGGAGGATGCTGGGCCCTACTGAATCATGCATTTTTCTTGGGTACTGGGGAACCTTCATTGCACCTCTGGCAGCATTACTGCATTCCCTATGGGACTTGACCAGGGCCATGGCTATTTGGCACTGGGCCACGCTACACTGAGCAGCTTTGAATGCTTTGAACCCTTGATGGGTTGTGCCTTGTGCTTAGTTGTTGGAGAGATTACATAGACCAAGGGGGTGGTGGTACATGTTCACAGGCCATGGATATGGTGTCAGGAGTATTTCTGCTGTATTCTTTAACGCCAGCTTCTCGAGTTCCTGTTTTCCAGTTGTTTTCCATGAACCCGGAAGCCTTCTCTATGAGGGGATGCACTGGACCTGTGCCTTTGTTTTCAGGCTGCTCTCCAATTGGCTGCGTGCTGAGCAAGACCACACAGGTGGTGTGTTTGCACCCAAGGAGTTTCCCAGTCANCAGTGACAGACAGCAGCTCTTGGCTACTCCAGGGCCTGCAGGTGGATAACAGGATCTTGACTGGTTTTTTTGTCTCTGTTCAGTCCGTTCCATACTTGTGTGATACCCCAGGAACGGCTGCTGCTTACGGCTGTTTGGACTCATGAGAGACCAACACGGGATGTTTAATGCAGGGAGGATGCTGGGCCCTACTGAATCATGCATTTTTCTTGGGTACTGGGGAACCTTCATTGCACCTCTGGCAGCATTACTGCATTCCCTATGGGACTTGACCAGGGCCATGGCTATTTGGCACTGGGCCACGCTACACTGAGCAGCTTTGAATGCTTTGAACCCTTGATGGGTTGTGCCTTGTGCTTAGTTGTTGGAGAGATTACATAGACCAAGGGGGTGGTGGTACATGTTCACAGGCCATGGATATGGTGTCAGGAGTATTTCTGCTGTATTCTTTAATGTCAGCTTCTCGAGTTCCTGTTTTCCAGTTGTTTTCCATGAACCCGGAAGCCTTCTCTATGAGGGGATGCACTGGACCTGTGCCTTTGTTTTCAGGCTGCTCTCCAATTGGCTGCGTGCTGAGCAAGACCACACAGGTGGTGTGTTTGCACCCAAGGAGTTTCCCAGTCAAGTTGCTGCTATGCTGCCTTCTGTCTCAATACGAAATGCACTGTTCTGAGCCTGATGACATGTGCTGCTTCCACACAACCATCAAATCGGTTGCACTGGGAAGGACTTTANTCCATACTTGTGTGATACCCCAGGAACGGCTGCTGCTTACGGCTGTTTGGACTCATGAGAGACCAACACGGGATGTTTAATGCAGGGAGGATGCTGGGCCCTACTGAATCATGCATTTTTCTTGGGTACTGGGGAACCTTCATTGCACCTCTGGCAGCATTACTGCATTCCCTATGGGACTTGACCAGGGCCATGGCTGTTTGGCACTGGGGGGCCACGCTACACTGAGCAGCTTTGAATGCTTTGAACCCTTGATGGGTTGTGCCTTGTGCTTAGTTGTTGGAGAGATTACATAGACCAAGGGGGTGGTGGTACATGTTCACAGGCCATGGATATGGTGTCAGGAGTATTTCTGCTGTATTCTTTAATGTCAGCTTCTCGAGTTCCTGTTTTCCAGTTGTTTTCCATGAACCCGGAAGCCTTCTCTATGAGGGGATGCACTGGACCTGTGCCTTTGTTTTCAGGCTGCTCTCCAATTGGCTGCGTGCTGAGCAAGACCACACAGGTGGTGTGTTTGCACCCAAGGAGTTTCCCAGTCAAGTTGCTGCTATGCTGCCTTCTGTCTCAATACGAAATGCACTGTTCTGAGCCTGATGACATGTGCTGCTTCCACACAACCATCAAATCGGTTGCACTGGGAAGGACTTTAACATCAGCAGGACTCCATATGATGACTGACACATTTCACCTTGGAGTATTCATGTTAACTCTTTCTTTACTATGTGTTCTATGAGTGTCTCTGTGAGCGGTTTTATTTTCCATTTTGATCTCACCTCGGTGGTCTCTTGACCAAGGTGGGCGAATGTAGAGGGATGAGTGGACCTTGCTCAAGAGATGGCAAGGCAATAGGCTGATTTAAGTATTTCTCTTTTTGTTCAAGAGACTTTTTGGTAGCTGGGAGGCTTAAGCTTGGATTACTTTCCCTCTCCAGCCTTTCAGAATAGTTCACTCCCTGAAAAGGTAACTGTTTCACAGACAACTTTGGAGCCCCCATAAGCAGGGGGAGGCAAGCTGTTGAGAAGGCTTGGAGAGGAAAAGGTTTTGCATTCTTTTGTGCCTAGCATGTACACATGCAGTTAGCCAGCATTCTCACTTTTGAAAAATAAATTTTTCCTAAGTCCTTCCACTGCTTGGCATTTTGAGCGTAGCTGTGTTATCTTCCTTTACTATACCTACTGAACCAGAAACCCTATGTCATTTGTGCTCACCACATATAGAAGTTTTTATAGTAGAGAGTGCACAAGCAAAGACTAACTTGAGAGAAATATTTGATAATGGAAATCAATTATTTTATTTTGAGAAAGGGAGCATATACCCCTTTTCCTGAGAAAAAAAAAGTGGTTTATGACAGTTCTCAAAAAATGGCACAGGCTGCATAAAGCTGCCCTCAGCTCAATCAACAGCATTATGATTTCTGTGACACATTACAATGGCTTCTGCAATGGGCTTCTAACTGTGGTAAATTCTTTGTGTGATAAATCCAGCCGGACTTTTAGAAGTAATGTTCCCAAAGATGGAAAAGAAAAAAAGAAAACCACTAAGATAACAGCAGTTTGCAGGTGGAAGGTATAAATATGAAGGAATGGTTACAAGGCAAGTAGGAAAGTAGTTGAAACCATCACAACACTTAAAAGGCTGCCTGTAATGCAGCCTCTACTGTTTCTATCCTGTCATGTAATTGTATTGATAAATCATGTCCAGCTAGAATGAGAACTCTGGCCCAGGGGGAATTGTTCTCTAGAAACACTCAGCTGTCTCCCACAGCCAGTGGCACAGTTTGGTTCATCTTTTATGCAGTTTTGCATTTGAGAAGATGCTCTGTTCACTCCTTGCAATAAGCAAGTTACAGCACACAAAGAATCTCTCTGACTGGAGTGTTCTGACTTTTTTCACCAAGTTTTAAAAAATTTCTGCAACGATTTCTGCAAAATTTTCTGCAACAATTACATTTGATGCGCAAAATGGAAGAGTGAGTGGTCCCAGAATAACCCATGCCAAGAGCTCAGTGTATAACATATAACAATGCACATAACGTCTGTAGCCATCCCCTGTCAAGGCTTGCCGAGGGGTGAGGTGCCCCTGCACTCCCCAGGGGATGGCTGAGGGAAACAGAGGACAAAGAAAGTGCTGGCGGCTCTCCATGGTTACATATAATACAAGTTTATTCACTCCAGAGGCAACAGGCCACCTGGAGGGTCCAAGCTTATCAGGTATAACCAGGGAAAGAGCCCTTCCCACTTCTGGCCCCTGGTTCTTATAGGGGCTCCAGCCGATGGGAAGGGAGAACAAGGGAAGGGACAAACCATCTGGGGTGAGGGGTGGGGCACATCATAACAGCACATACCATGTAACAGAACAATAATATACAGTGAGAAATACATGCTAATTGCACACCACAACAAACGTCTATAACAATGCTATGTACATTGGCAGGGGATGCAAAGAATAGTAATAAGGACTTCTGCAGGTACATTGGCTAGAAAAAGAAACTAGTGCATATAGAAGTCTTCTATTAGACATGCAGATTAGCTCAGTTAGTTAAAACTTGGTGGTAATAATGCCAGGGTTATGGGTTTAATAATCCACTGTATGAGCCATTCACTTAAGAGTTGGGCTTGATGATCGTTGTGGGTCCCTTCCAACTCAGAATATTTTGCAATTCTGTAATACATATATGTTCCATAGGGAGAATCTGCAGCAGCAACTTGTAAATTCAACAGGAAAGAAGCTATAATAGGAATAAACTAATGCTTTCTGACATTGTATTTTTAAATTTGTAAAAAAATAAACATTCTATCTGAGCTTCTTGTCTCAATATCAGCTACAGATAATACACAGAAATGGGCA
>WEIV01025272.1:99665-139274 GCA_013390005.1 Calyptomena viridis | reverse complement strand
ATTTGCTCAGGTAATCACGTTTGAGAATAGAACTGTAGAACAATCATAATGAAAACCAGTAAAACTGACATGATCACTGTCAAACTACTGTCTGAACTACCAGAAGATTAAAAAAAACAGAACAAACAAAAAAACCCTACCCCAAAACAAAACAACAAAAGCCAAAAAGAAACAGAACCTAACATGCATTCACTTAGTTAAAATTCTAAAACATCCAGTTCCACGGTTTAAAATGGAAATGTCTACATTAAAAGCATGATAAAGGTGAGGACAATTCCAATAGGAAAAATGTGTATTTACTAACCCTTACTCATAAGAGTTTTTATAATACAAATGATAAATATGAAAAAATGAGAAAGATTCTTGAAATACAGAACATACTTAATTTATACAGCTTAAAGTTTTTCTCGTTTCTACTATTGCAAATAGTAGAATAAAATAATAATAGAATAAAATAGAACTTTTAAGCTAAATTTACTTACTCTCTCGAATGTTGTCCCAGTTCCACTGATCACTTTTGAAGAAAGGGTGATGCTTTATTTCTTCTACCCCATTTCTCCCAAGTCGCACATCCCTAAACATAGCAATTAAGCCAAAATCACATTAGGAAAAATAGCTTCTTTGTTTTGTTTTGTTGTTATTTAAATTCTGACTTTAAATTCATAAGTAGCACTGAAACTTTCAGTAAAGACTGCCTGTGTTAACCACACTAATGGTCAGGTAAAAAATGAAATTAAAAAACCACCAACCACTAATCTGCAGTTTCTTATATAAAACGTCCTCTGATTCTTAGCGTGCAATCTCCCTGCGACTGCTAAAATGTCCAGAATTTGGAGTCTGCCACGTGGGGAGTAAAGCAAGAAAGAGAGTACTGAGGCAAAAACTAAGAAAAAACTAAAAACACAAACAAAAACTCAACACCCTTGGGGGAAATAAAACTGCAGAAGTTCCGTGTCTGCCAAACCACATGACAAACCATAAGACGCAAGTGAAGGAAGGTCTAACTTACTGCACAGAACAGTTATTCAAAGCTGGACTAAAATAAATATTTTAAGAATTCCATCCCCTGCCCCACAACTAACCCTGACACGTCTTTTGCTGATGTTTGCAGTGAAGTAAATCTTAAGTGCAGCAAGAAACTTTTAGGTTAAACAGAAGAGTCTCTCTTGAAACTATGTACAAGAACAGGACATAAAAACAATGCATGGAAAAGAGGTAATAAATCACAGGGTCGATGCTTAGTCCTTCTTTAAGTGCCTCAGCAGTGATCACGCAGACAGAACACAAGCATCTGTTTCAAATAAATCGCTCGAGCACTGCGTGAAATATAAACAGGAAGACAGACACACGTAGTGGAAGTACACCTCGCCACATTTACATTATTAAACTCTATTCATATTTTCTCTCTACCCTTCAGCTACTAAGGGTGAAAAATGCTGTTAAATAAAGCACATCCTTTCCAAGCAGCCCCGATCTTGCTCAGTAGGGCATACAATCTCTCTTTGAATGCAAAACCGATTTATAAGGCAATTTGTTTTCCTAATCCCTCATTCTGTAGCAGCTGGATGCTCTGCTCCAGCCCAGTTCAGGTGGTAACAGAGAAGCATAAGAAGGCATCATTGGTCCAGAGTTAACTATGGACCTACAGTGTTGTTCTTTTAAATCAGAGAAACCAAAGATAATCTCTGCTTTCTGAAACTAAAGAAAATAAGTGTTCAGGTCAAGAACAAGCTTACACACTTTAATTTCAACAAATGCCTCAGCTGCATAAAGGAAAACCTCCAGGATCTATTGGTAGTCAAAACAATACCCTTGCAGATTTTTTAGCTATACTTAACCAATTAACACAACAAAACAAATTAAAAAAAATCAAACATTTCAAGAAACCTTTAACAAAAACATAAATACATTCTTCCTTTCAGAAAAGAACTTGCTTTCTTTTTTCCTAAGTAACACCCACATTGAGCACAACAATCTGGTCCCTGCCTTGGAGCTTACGAATTACTTTCAGCCTTACAGGTTTGTAACTGTATTACACACTGCAATTGGAAGGATTTGTCCAGCACAAACTGTGTTGTTAACAAGAGCTGTCAGAAGTGGTCATAGAAATAAAACACAATACCTGGAAAAAACACCCCAAAAGAAAAACTACAGAACAGGAGGTTTTGCAGAAGAGATTTGAACAGTAATTAAGAGAAGTAATGGAAGGAATTAATTTTTACAATGTACCATCCAAAATAAACACAGCCGATACCATCCAAAATAAAACCCAGTACCAGAACAACACATGCCCTTACCTATCAGTTAAAAAGGCACAGATAAGGTTCTTTGCATGCTTTGAGATTTCCACATCATCTGGGAAATGTAATGAGTTCTTGTGATCCATAATTTTACTGTATGTTCCTACTAGTGAGTCTGCATAAAAAGGAGTATCACCTGAAAATAAAACAGTACATTGACTGTGATTTTGAGTCATGTTCAAGTCATGTAAGTTGAGTAAGGCAAAAGATATAAAGAAAAGTCTACAAGCAGTTTACTTAAAATACTCTTTTATTTAAAAAAAAACCCAAAACAGTAAAATTGGAATGCAGGGTACAAAATAATGTACACTACTAAAAATATTCCTTTCCTAAAATGCCTGTATTAGAAACTACACCATTTTTCATCCTGCCTATCACTACCAAAATTTTGCCCAGTGAATTACATCTTTTGCTCTACCTGAAGACTCTCACTGTGTTTTCTAATTTACATGATGGCTGACAGTCACATAAATCCCCATCTTTAAGCAATCCATGGGTAAAATGGACCAGAATTCATTAAAGATTTGCTAATGCACATTGGTTGGAAAGAATCCACCAAAGCTCTCTAAAGACCATTTTAGAGGCATGCAGGTCTCCCCTGCCTAAGGCAGGCCAGCTCTGACCAGGAGCCTTCCCAGTGCATTACTGCACTGTTAAAGCCATATTAATAATCTTATTGACTGACAAATTACATTAGCTTGAGTGCCCATATTAACATGCAGGTGGCTTTTGAAATCATAGACCTTTCTCACCCAGAGTTTTGCAGCACTTTAAAGATATTTGCAAAGAAACCAGACTGAACAAAGGTAAAATTGGGACAAGCGAAAAGAATCAGCAGCAATAAAGGCAACTGACACTAAAATTAACTGATGACACTCTGAACATACAAATGGTTGAAGTAGCTGCAACTTTTACAGAAATCCTTTCTACCAGCTAATCCATAGGTAATAGAGGTGAACAATCAATCATGTGAGCTGGGCTCCTTCCTGGTATGCTGTGCAGGGACAGCCACACTTGGCTGCAGCCTTCCAACAAGGAACTAAGCATTTCAAAAGCCAGGTACATGAACAAATGTACAAACGAACCAATGGACAAAAACCATTCTGCTTTCAAAAGAATATGAATTCAACAATCCTAACTTTAGTCTCTGACATTTTATGGCAAAACAAGGAATTAGTACACACCAGCTTGAACTAAATCTGTAGTAAATTCCTCAGGGTGCCACACCAGTGCATTACAGGTGGGGATCACTGATGCTGCTGCCTCTCTTTTTCCCAACCTTCCCCTTCTCAATTGTCTTCTATCTTGGAAACAGCTTTGATTTTGGTCACACCTCAAGACTGTCTTAAGTCACTGAACTAACCTTAGGATTCATCCTGTGACCAACATTTTACCTTTTACTAAAACAGAACAAAATTTTCATTTTCAGAATAAAATTAACATTTTCATTAGTACTGCTTTCCTAAAACCAGAACAATGGAACACTTTCTGTGCTTTCTTTGATGTGCAAAGTTTTAGAGGATCAAAGGCAGAATCTGATATCAGAGCACAGCCAAAAATAGACACTTTTTACCAATGTGTGACATATGAAGAACTTAAGTAATATTTCCCTCCTAGAGACAAAGGGGAGGGGGGGCAAAGAGGCTCTGAGAAAACATTCTGGATAGCTATGTCCGATATTTTAATAACCGAATAATTTCATTTATTGCTAGAACTGTTCATGAAATACTATTAATTATAAACCACACGTTTTAAAGCCAAAATGCCTTACTTAATTCTGGAAGACACAGAAATTGTAATAGTATCATATATCCAAATGTCTTTCCTGGCTCAGGATACCAGATACATCAAATCTGAAATATTCCCAGAACACGCTGATTTGGATTTTCAATAATTATATGTTCAATTCCATCCTTGAATAATCAGTATTTTGCTACCAGACTATAATACTGATCCTCACTTTATTTTAAAATGCAGATGACTCATCTCCTTAAGAGATTATATTCTATGTTCGTTGCCATAGCAGTCCTGTATTTTACTGAAAATCCTGACACAAGCATAAAAGAAAGAATCAAGCCATGCTTCCACATTTGACCTAACAGCAGACACCGAAAAGCCGTGGAAAGAAAAGGAGAAAAGGACAGTCCTGCCTTTTCTGCTTCTTTCTCATCTCTGTGCCCCTGCAAACTCAGTACTGCCAGAGGTAACACAAACATTCACGAGTTGGTGAGGTAGCTGACCCCAGTGAAAACTATTCTAAGAATTACTTTTAAGCTGAACTGAGTCAGGGAACTAATCACTGAGCAAGCACGCAAACAGCTGTCACAGCGTAAGAGTGACAGAGAGCAAAGGGAACAGGAATGAAGCCACAGCATCAGCCAAAAGTCAGAAGCTGTTAGTGAGGTACGACCAGCCCGAGCAGTAAAGTACAGCTAAAGGCACAGTAAGGACTCAATGATAATCTCATTAACAGAAGAAATCACTACTTACCAACTAACATCTCAAAAAGGAACACCCCTACAGACCACCAGTCACATTCCCGTCCATAGTAACCATCACCCCCCTGTGATTTCAAAACTTCGGGCGATATGTAGTCGGGGGTCCCCACAGCCGTGTCGCAGCGCACCATTCCTGTCTGTGCAACAGGGAGAACACACACAGCTCAGTTCAAAATCCTTCTGAGTCTTTACACAATTCATCTATTAGTAGAGCAGAAACCCACGAAAAATACAGCCTAAAATATTTGGTTTGAGGAGTGTGTTTGAAAAACTGGTTTTTTATTCAAGAAGTAATATCGACTGAAATGACATTTCCTGGTAACATGCTCACCCCTGCCTACTTCACAATGATTTCTCTTGACCATATCTTTTCAAAATTGACCTATTATTTTTACCATTGGTTTCAATATGAAGTTACATGCCACATCAGACTGCTCCTTATCTCACTGAATTCAGGGACAAACTTTAGAATAATTTTGACAAGTTATGAATTCTAGGCCCTATACAGCAGATACCTAATAATTTCCTCTAATTCAGAAAATAAATCAAGCTATAGGTAAATTTTTACAGTTACGTCTTGTTTTCTAAAGATAGGAAGAAGAATAAAAGGAAAAGCTATTTTTAAAGAATAGCAAAGCTTTAATTGTTTTAAAAATTTAACATATTACCACAGCTGTATTAATGAAACGATTCCTCATCCCCTTTGTTTCACACTAAGATACTGAAAATGCAGCAGCTTGGTGATGCAGAAGCATCAATCAGATCTGCCAGCATTCTGGTTCAGAGTTATAAGCCTTTTTTCCTTTAATCAAATTCACTGCATTCACTCTTAGGAGACCAGATGGCTGAATGAAATGAAATCCTGCATGAAGTCAGAAAAGTACCAAAAATACACTCATCTTTGATTCTGTTTCTCAATCTGAAATCTTATCTCATCTTACAAAGTTCTTCATGCATTTTGCCATCAGCATGAATGGCAATACATATGAATTATGAACATTAATACAGAACATTAGTAGCAACAACTAAACCAGAATCTAGAGAGTTATGAACTAGAAGGCAAAAACTAAAAGGGATGACTAAATATTGCAGAGACCTATGGACTACTGATAAATGCCTATCCTCTTCTACGACTCCATGCTAACCTGAAACCTAAAGAAGTTTTAACTCCTCAGTTCTAGAATGAAGAATTCTTTTGCCTTCTATACTATGGATAAGACAGCATATAGCTTATTCATCCTGGGATAAGGAAATGAAGTTAACTCTTTTCAGAAGACCTAATGCATTCATTGGACAAAGAAAAATATAGACAAACACATTTTAACATTGTGAAATAAAGCCCAAAGGTTTCAGAAATCTAAAGTTGAGAGCCTTCAAAAATGGATCTGTCACATGACAGGAACAACTATTTGAATATCCTGCTTGTAACAGCACTCTGTGCACTAACCTACAGGTCTTCTCTGAAGCTTAAGCCTCTCTTTGTTTTGAGCACAGAAGGAATTGCTTTAGGTTATGTGATTGTTCTCATCTAGTAGGACTGTGGCATCTTAATGAGGCCTCCAACACTGGTGTGTCTATCTTTTCCTTAACCAAATGCAAAATTGTGACAAGGAAAGTCTGAATTTTTGCTCAGTCAAGACTGGTTGAAGCCACCCAAATCGCTCCCTGGGTAAGGAGATTTTTGAAAAACAAAGTAACCAAAAGAGTTCTGAAAGATTCCTCTCAAGACTGCAGCTTCAGTCACAGCCTCATCACCTCAACACCTAAGCACTTCATAACACTCCATTTCCCATCCCTCTATACACCAGCAAGAACACTTTTTAATATGTTACACATGTTGATATTTTATTAAGTCTTAAGCAAACAAAGCAAAGGCTGTGCCAAAAACAGCCAGACCTACCCAAGTCTGATGGGTGGTATGGAACAACAAGGAAAGTTCTTTCCATCAACACTACAGATGCTAAAGAACTCCATGTTGTAACACCTTAAGTTTTCAGACAAGATGCCAAAGATCTGAACAGTAACACAAAAAAATATTTCTACAGTTAAAAGGGCCCTGCATGCTAACACCAGTTTTCAATGGACTGTACCTCTCTGAAGCACATGGAGCTGGTTGTACTTATTCCCTGTAAAACTCTCTACCTTTTTCCTCAGGAACTAATCTAAAAATGCATTCACAGATCACAAAACAGCCTGGCTCTGAAGGGACGTTGAAAGATCATCTGATCCAACCTGTTGTGGGCAAAAGGAGCCTATATAAGATCATCTAGCACGTTGTCCAATTGCATCGTGAAAAACTCCAGTAATGGGGACTACCATATTCCTGGGGATGTTGGCCCATTATCACCTGAATATAGAATTCCCACTTTTCTGTTCATCTCTTTTACACAGCTGTTCCTCCAAAGAACTGGGGTGTTGCTCTGCATGTGTTTCTAAGTACTAGATACCTTCAATATCAGAGTCAGACAGGCTCCTATGATCTCTGGCATCAAAGCCAAGTAAACAGGGACGTCCTCTCTGTGCAGTACATGGCAACTTGGCAGTCCCTACAACCTCAAGAGACCTAAAGGATGCTGTGTTTTCTGGACAACACATTACTCCTGTGTTTCAAATACTAACTCTCTGTTTCATACTTGAGTAGCACACTTACAGTAACAGTTCTCACACAAAGCTTCCTCTCAGCAGTCTCAGGTCAGTGTTTTACCTGACACATTTCTTATCACCTCAAAAGATCAAGGTGGATCTTGGAACCCATCTCCTGCAGCTATGTGAGAGATGCACAGTGCACCATTTTAAAAAATAGGCTGTCCAGGAGACATAGCATGCTCTTACAGCTCCTGACAACTTGGTGGTGAGGCAGCAGTGCTTCCTAGCATCATCCAGCATTATTTTATTGCTGAAGACAAAGCAATTTTCAGGAGGATCTCCATCAGACCTGAAGGACTTGCTGTCTTGAACCAAGGCTGACAATCATGCTGCGACTTCCTCATGAAGTGTTTTCCAGTAAACAAGAGCTGGAGAGTGCTTGTGTGGAGACATTGGGATGGCACACATTAGGTGTTAACACTGTACGCAGGCTCGTGCAGTGTGCTGCACACAATGGACTGAAGCAAGAACAATCCAGCAGAGTCTTGCAAGAGCTTCAGTGAGAGCTGAGTTCTAAAAAGAGGAATATGCTGCTTCTTTCAGCTAAACTGCCTGAGCCAAGGCAATAATCCCAAATGGTAAACATCCCTTCTTTTGGTCATGTCTGTTTTCAATAGTAAACCTCTAAACCTGTGCTCTTCTGAAAGCTCAGCACAGGACAGCACTATGTACTCAGCCTGGCAACACTGGATGCTCCTTGCCCTACAATTCCTACTGAAGCCAACTATTGTCTAGTTTCTTACAGAAAACCTGAAGATTAGACACATGGTGAAATGTGCCCTGTTCTACCTTATCACACTTAAATGTCAAAAACTAAACCTTTGAGGCTAACTAATTTCTTTATTCAATAGCAGAAATACCTTGTTGCAGATTGTAAGAAAGGCAACAAATTAAAAAAAAAAAAAACCAACACCACAAACCCCCAAATCAATTGCGACTGAGTTATCTCAACAGGAGAGTTCCTTTTACGCTAGAAAAGATCACTAAAACACTTATGAACTCTTTTCATATAGTGGTAAGGAGAAATTCTGCTGCATCTGGTTTAGCCTGGCAGATTTAAGGGAAAACTGAATTGAATTCCACAGCAAAGGTCAGAAAAATCTCTCATCAAATTGCAGCAGAATTTTTCTGGGGTCTCAGTAGCATAAGGAAGATGCTCATGTGCACAACTGCTAAAAGAAATCTGAGTCCGAAAAAATAAGGTATTGGGTAAGTACGTATTTTCTAGAAATCAGCCTGCCAACACCAGTTATTATATTTACACAGCTGGGATGTGTTCATGTTTTGTAAGTAGTACATGAGATTTGGAGACCATCCAGAACCTCTCAACTTCTAAAGTTTCCTGTAGAAAAAATTTTTGCCATTCCATCAAGTCTGAGAAACATGAAGAACATAAAATGTAATCTGTTAAAAAATTAACTTCTTTAGGAAATCACTGGTCCATTGATAATGCCCAGTCCAAACTGGAGCTCACTGGAGCTCTTTACGAGGAACTTGTATGCATTTCTCACATTTACAGTATCATCATCCACATTTTAGTATTCCATTCTTTCAGCAGCAGCGAAAAAGAAAATGGAAAAAAAGGCCTAGGTCCACCATTTCTTGGATCTCTAAAATACCACAGAGGACCACCTTTTTTGTTGTAGATTTGTATTTTGAACTTTCTGATGCTTTTTAATTGTTTCTTCAGAAAAAATAGATTCCCTTAAAGCCTATGGTCTCTTGACTTGAAACAAAGATTAATTTTTTTAAGGGCTGAATTAAGAGACCAAGTACTACTTTTGATTTTTTTTTCAATTAAACACTGTCCCGTAAAATCATCAAAGTGGCAAGTAAATCATCAAAGTGGAGGTGAACATTCTCTCTGCCTTTACAATAACAACAGTTACTACAGTATCAGCAAAACTAGACCGAATTTCAATAAACAGCTGGAGTTGTACAATGAAGTCAGTATACTGTCATGTGAAAAAAACCAGCCTAACCAGAGACAGGACTTCTAGATACAGCTGAAAAGACATTAACTTAATGATGCAAATACAAATTAAGTAGATTGCAGAGATTATATCAAGCACTGCCAAAACAATACACAAAAAATCTAAAAACGTTAAAGCAGGCAAGCTTAAAAGGATCGCTCTTGCCAATATTGATACAGAAACCTTTCAAAGGCCAGTAAAATCACACCACACATTCATACACAGGGTTTTTTTAGAATCTGTTACAATTTTTCACAGGAAGAATATATTCTGTAATTTACAGCACAGCATTGTTTGTCAAGGAAGATTTTAAGATTACAAGCCACAAAAGCTTTATTTTTAAGCCTCCTTTGATAATATAAAGTGTTATGTTCTGTTAAAAAATGTTCTTTCATGAGAAAACTGTATTTGACTGTATGTGGTAAAATCTGGACAATTAAAATGCATGACACCTTGACAAATAGCTAACAAATTTTGATCAATGTATCACATACCACTGCTGCCTTACTGTGACCTCATTTGAATGACCACTAGAGGATGCTACAAGAACAATCAGACACAGGAAAAAAAACACAGGGACTGTATCTTGCCCATAAAATAATTTCATTTACAGAAAAATGTCAGTTTATTAAATGTTCCAAGGTTATTAATGTTGAAACTATGAGTTACTTCATAAACTTTTCAGACACTTGGCAAAAAAATGAAACTCAGAAATTCATAAACACATATGCTTTCAGAAATAACAAAAAAGTAAGTTTACATCCTTCTTCCGTGTGACAGAATGGTTTATTACAGAAAATGTTACACTATTTAAAGTACTCATATTTAAAACTAGGAGACAAGAAACAGCTATCTAACCAAGTATTCCTTTGCGTATAAGAAAATAACCTTAGAATTACAGTTTTATAGATGATACATTATTCAGTTGCATACTTACTTCATCCATTTTCATGCAAGTGCCAAAATCTGCCAGCTTCAGATGCCCATACTTATCTAAAAGCATATTGTCAGGCTTCACATCTCTGTGTATCAAGCCCATGGAGTGAATGGCATCAAGAGCAAGAACAACTTCGGCTGTATAGAACTTGGCCCACTTCTCAGGCACATCGTAATTGCTCATAAGGTTTACAAGATCTCCACCTGGCATGTATTCCATTACCATGTACAAGTACTTGTCATCTTGAAAGGCACAAAATAGCTGCAACATGAAAAAACATAAAAGGAAAAAAATGCAATTACTTTTCAGAGACAGCTACGAAAGAGAATAAAACCTTTATCTTCAAATTTCACTAAACATGAGAATATGTTTTCAAGATGGGTGTGAATAACTTTATATAGTCAGATAATCTACATTTTCTATTAATTATGACAGTACCTTGAAATTTACTGAATTTCAAAACACCCTCATTTTCATTTTTAAAAAAGTGAAAAAGATTTACTGATTATTTTAATAATACAAGCTTTTATATATAAATCTATCTCCATGTTTCTTAGCATTAAAAAGCATAGAGTCAAAATACAAAGTATCAAACTTCAGAAAGTGAGCATCACATACTGATCTGAAAATAGCTCAGTGAGCAGCATCTTGAAATGTTTCCAAATTTTCTATAGTATAAACTCCTTATCTCTGCCAATATTCACAAAGTCACTATTGATTTGTCCTAAATCAACACATATTGAAATAAGAAAAAACCCAAAATGTTTCTGAAGACAACTATAACACAACACAAAGAAATTATCCTTAACAATAAAAAACTGATCTGATATAGGTTGCAGTCAGTATGTTTCCCACTGGCATGATAGTGAAAGTAAGGTCAGTCTCTTTAAAATGTATTTCAGACTGAAGTGCTGAAGTTTTAGAGATCTCACCTAACTATCACCTGGTCTGAAAATAGCCCAAGCCAGCAAAAAATGTTCAATGATTGGTGTGAAAAAGTCTCTGAAAGTATCACCTTATTTCTCAGGGAACACTGCTCCTTTACCTTAAAATCTAAAATTATTCACATCTTTAAAATATACACACAAAACTTAAAGGCAATTGAAAAATAGGATGTGTGGAAAGGAAGAAGTCAAAATCAGGGAATCCATGGAGGATGAGGAACCATGGAAGGCAAGAATGTTTTCATGGAGGTTTGACCTTTAGATTAAAATTAATTGTCTAATTAGTGACAGAAGACCTAGATTAGAAACATGTATATTAATACATATATATTGCACTGTATTTTTTTCACAAATGGATAATATATGCACTATATAGTAAGATAATGTATTTGGTCATTAAAATATAAATTAAAATCCAAAATAATCTCTGTATTCTCACATGTAAAGATTATTAATATTACACAATAATAAATAACAGCACTATGCCTTTATACAGCACTTTCATTATTGCCCTCAGGGGATTTCATTAAAAAAAAAATTAAAATTATCTAGGGCTCTAGTTTAATTTTGTTTTCACATTAAAAACAAGACACAGGGAACCACTGTGATCTGTCCCAGTTTCTAGCTCAGAACAGGAGCTACATTTTCTTCAAACCAACTCTATGTCCTATCCCACTGGACCACATTACCTAAATATATCACACTAATACACTTTATCATACAAGGCACAATTGCAACTACACTTTTGTTCATTTGCTATTTACAAATACAGACACACATTTATATCCGGCTTGTGACACTTTCCTTCGAAAATCCATGTCATGTATTTCTTGTTACTTTCAACTGCATGTGAAAAATAAAAATAATTCCTGACAACTACTGTTATTAGAACAAAGAGTCAAATAAAAAAAATCATCTATTTGGTTAAGTATTTCTGCTGAATAGAGGCAAGAGCACAGAACATGCTCAAAGAACAAAACGTGTAAATTAAAAACCTTGTATAACATTTCTTGCATGCATGAGGTAAAGTGTTATGAAGAATATATGGAAAGCTTAAGACCAATCTCATTAAATATACAGAAGCATGGCAATATAGGTGAGAGCATTTAAATATATTAATTATTTAACAATATTAAGTACTAACAGTTTCTCCAAGCACATGCTTTCACTACTCATTTTATTACCTGATGTAATTTAGCAGTTACAACAAATGGCAATATTCAGTACTGATTGTTCCCAAAGGCATAATTCACATTACAACATCTTGATGATACATGTCATGAGACAGCTGCAAGCAATGGTGTTCAAGACTGACTGAAGAAGCCAACTCTACATTACTTGGATGTTACTTCCAAGCTGAGATACTGTAATTGACCACTAAACAAAATACGGTTTCAAGCAAACCCCGGCTACAACCTCCTGTCTTGCAGGAGACCAGGGGTGCACACTCATCCATATAACCAACTGCTGCTGAAAAGACAGTGACTATTTAAAGCATTCTTAATACTAGTTACAAGACTGGAAAAAACACTGACATTTGTTTTTACACATCTATACAATATTTTGCTTAGTTGGAAAGATAACTTCCCTACTATTCCAAACAAATATGTAGATATTTCAAAAATCTGTTTAATTCTGTTTTATGATGCATTTGTAGTGACTAAAATGTAAATTAATCTACTTTCAAACACAGCCAAATAAACAAAACTCAGTGAAATTGCTGTAAAAATGTATTTTTAAAAAGCAAAAATCTGAACCTAAGCTGTGATTCGAGCTTAGAGGTAAATTTGAAACCAGCTCCAGACTGGAAAATATTTATGACATTATTATTGCTGCTGTTCTTTATTATTATTATTATTACTACTACTACTATTATTATTTTACTCTTACATATCTTCCTTACCTGAACCACCCATGGACTGTTGGCAAAGGCCATGATATCTCTTTCTTCCCAGAAAAAGGCTGAATCTGATCTCTTGATCATTTCAAATTTACTAAGTAGCTTCATTGCATAAACTTTCTGTGTCATTTTATGGCGAACCTGTTGGTGGAGAAAGAAGAGAACCAAGCTTTTTACAGTGCCTTGTTAGAAACCTGAACACCAGCACAGTATATTTCTGCTGTGTGCAAACTCCTTTCTGGGGTGCAAGCCCTGCAGGCCTTCATACAGCCAATTTTCTACACAGTAAGGATTTGAGAACTTCCAAACCTGGAAAGAAAAGCTTAACATCTGCTCAAAAAAACCACCATGGCAAGGGTGAAACAAGAAGGATGCCAAACGAAGGAAGAGATGCCAGAGCCTGGGCACTACTGCAGCTGCCACTGCAATGCCAGCAGAGGAGCTGCAGGGCCAGGAGCAGGATGTGCCTAAGGGCTGCAGGAGCTCTTAGCAGGTGCCTGTTTCATTGAAGATGCACCAACACAATCATATGACAACCAAAAAAACTCCAAAAAACCCAAAACTCAACAAGAAAACCTCAACCCAAAACTCAGAATGAGGAAGTACCACCTTTCTTGAAAGAACTGGACTGCTCTTAACATTTTCTGAGTGAAGGTGCCTACAGTAGATCACCCAGAACACTAAAAAGAAAATATGAAATTATTCTATTTACAGAAGAAAGTGGAAATACTATTCCCTCATCGAAAGTTCCATTGTGTAAGGAGAAGTAAGCATTCTCTGCTTGTATTTTCTTACTCTGAACACTCTCTAGCCATTGAATTCATCAATGTTAGAAATTCTGCAGGCAGTCTGCTTCGCCTCTGCCAATTTTTATTTTGCACCCAAAAAAGATTCTTCCTATTTCTTTCCTAAATAGTTCTTAAATTCACTTTAAATGGTACGAAATTAATAACATAAACCTTGTTGGAAAACTGGAATTAAAACTTTTACGACAAAATATGACAATATGTTGTAGAACTTCATCTGAATGTAGAATTACACCCTGCAATCATTACTCTGCTAATTAAACAACATAACACTTATGCTACTTTAGAAAACAACTACTAAAGGACCAGGTTTTTAACCAGGTTCTTGAGTGTTCGTTACAGAAATCATGGTGAGAAGTATTCAGCTGTAAGATGTCTGAGTCAGCAGAAAAAAAATATATTAACAGCACCTTAATTTTTTCCATATTTTCTTCCTGTTAAAATAAAAAATTCCGTGCACTAATTTCTGAAATTAATTTGTGAGATTTGGGAAATGCACCATAAACAGAAGTTATGAATTTGTGGTGCATTTAAAACCTTCAGATTTAGTAAAATAAAGCAGATCTCCCATTCTCTTAGTTTTGCATTAGTTTAATTGAAAGAATGTTTAAAAGGCTTTTTTCTGAACAGCTGTAAATGTTTCAGGTCCACTACATCTGCAGTGCAAAGCTTCAGAGAGACACCTATTTGGTCTACAAATCTGGCAGTCACCTGAAATTAGTATTACTGAAGGAACAGAGAAGCATCAGGTGGAGTGAGTAATCTTGGAAAAAGTGATAACATGAGCAGAAACGGGATTATTTAAGAATTTACTGTTTTTGAAATTCAGGCATTTTGCTTTCAAGATAAAGGTGCAAAAGTTTTATTATTAGTATCTTCCATAGCATAACACTAATCAACAACCTTCTGTAGTTAGACCAAAACCCCTCCAGCCTGATACCAGAACAAAAACACATTATGTATATGCATTAACAACTGTATAAGCATATTTTAAGACATTAACAATTATTCAGCTAGTGAAGGTGTCCTAAAAAAGGATTTTGAAAATTAACTCCTACCCATTTACTAATCCCACATGGGATTATTTACAAAGACTTGGTGGTACACCACAAACTATACTTCATAAAGGAGAGCTATTGTAATCCTGCCCAAAACCAGAAGAAACACAAAGACTAAAAACCTCAACAAGATGTTTAAGTGAAGATGGGTTTTCTGTGAAAGTTCACTTAAAGCTCTGCAATGCATTTAGTATCTTACAATTCCCAAAATTGCTATGTACTCTTGCCTAGGTCCTGTTAGTGTAGCTGCCTTCATTTAAAAGAAAAACTGTCTCCCACTACTTCAGAAAAAAATTCTCAATAGTCTGCACAGCCTGAAGCTCATGCATAGGAGAGGCAAAGTAAACAGGGGTGGGAGGACCCGAAATCACAGTCTGTGCACCTCTCTAAAGTAGTGCCAATAGGTTATTAGTTGGCTAAATTATTTCTTGAGAAAATTTCAAGATAGTTTCTTTCTCTGTACAAAAATCAAGGAACCAAAGCAATAACTACTGGCACACCCAGAGACTTGGCACACCTTGCAGGTGAACAGACCTACCGCTGATACCACTCCTTCTATCACTACCATGGCCCCTGGAACCAGCCTTTTTAGCTGCTAGTCACTGTACTCTTTACCCAGAGCTATACTTGTACATACAGATACTGGCTCTTACAGCAGATTATTCATGTATTAAACTGTCATGATGTTTCAATTTCTTCCAACTGTTAAAACGAACTGCCAAATTTAAACTGCAGCTCACCACAGTAACTCTCAAAATAGGTAGGAAAATCCCTTCATGCCATTAGCACTGAGTAACACGGCCTTGTATAACTCATGAAAATGCATTAAGAAAAAAGAATTTCACCCTGGTCTGCTTCCACAATCTAAGACTTTCAATAAATGAGTACACACAAAATGCATCCATAATTTCTACAGCATTCACACTAGAAGACAATCTGTAGACAAAGAAAATAACACATCTATTTGAAGTTATCAGATTGAACATGCAGTATTGGCAATGGTACCTTCTCTTCTATGATCAAAGGAAAATGAACTTCCTAGAGTGGAGTTTTGAAATGAACTCTAAGGCTTGAAGTAATGACAAGGTATCCTAAAATACTTAACAGAGCCATAAGAAATGACTACAGATAGGGTACTGAAGTTTATTACCTGTCAAATTTTCAGGTAATAGACTATGACCTATTTTATCTGCTTTACTACAGAGCTGTACATCAGCAGTGGATGGGGAACTAAATCTAATGAACACAGCATTTACTGGAAAAATAACCCAGCACCTGTTTACACAGGCCATGACAACTGCTGGTTTGCAACACTAAGAAATCACACAGTAAAGACTGTCACCCAGACCACCCTTTAGTACACAAACATAAGAAAGCATTAGCTTTGCTTTAGTTTTCTCTTGCAGTACATGAAACAGTCTGCTGTCTCACTGCAACATTATAGTCCTTCATGGTTAGACCTGGAAGAAGGACCTAAGAATAAGTTTCAATTTCTAATTCAAAGCATTTTTCCTTAAGCGAAAACAAACAAGAGGTACTCAGGATGTGCTTTCATAAACTACTGTTTCTGCATAAACCACAAGTAACATATTAAGCACCATAATTCAATTTTTCTGTCTGCCCTAGACTCCAGTCACTTCTATTCATGGCACTGCATAAAAGAAGTGATCTGGCAGCTGGCAATTATTTTCTTAGCCTTCCCCATCACTGCAGACCCAGCAAAACCAGAGGCCAGAGCTCAAGTGTAGAGTTCAATACCTCTGGAGTTATAAGGAAATTGTTTTTTCACCAAAGTCAGATGCTCAGACCAGAGTCATCTGATCTCTCTTTACTGGACTGCATTTTTTAATTTTTTGGAGGAGAGGAAGGGGGAAAAGTGGGGCTTTTTAAAAACAGCCTAGCTGTAAGACACAACAGTAGAGACTGTGTTTCCCTTTATTGAAAGAATCTGAAAAGCTGATCATTCCACACCACCTCTTTAACAAGAAAATGCTATATTGGAGCAGAAGACCTGGGGGAAAACAAAATTAAATTAAGGATGTCATAACTGCCTATTTCATAGTGCAAATATTACAAGCCAAACAGTGAGCATACTAATACAGTAATTAGAAACATTATAATAAGTATTTGTGCTACAAATACCTATGCACAACAGCACATACTGGTAACACGACATTTATTAATTTAACTCATGTACTTGCAATCATGTTTTATTTATGGGTCTTTCTGCATTGAGTCCCCACTGAAGCAAATTTCTATTTTGATCACAGCAAGTATTGCAAAATATTTTGCTTACTGCAAATCCATCATCTGCAACAGTGGTGTTAACATTTTGAATGGAGTAGAAATAGATATAGCTTAGCTCAATAGTTTAAACTTGTACCATACCTTGTGAGGTAAAAAATCTAGGTATGTCTGTCCACATCATCAGCTAATATTAGTTCAGATCTGTAATTATTAGCCCACTGCTTTTTAGCTGTAACACTGCATAACATTATGATTTCAACTTACATTTTTACATTCCAGAAAAAATGATGCTCTTTTGAATTGAAATGAAGTACAGAAAAGCTCCATATGAACACACAGAAGTTCCCTACCAGTACTAAGCATTCCTGCTTTTTGAAGGGCTTATTAAAGATTTAAAAACCCCAACCAAATAATAATGAAACCTAAAAAGCATCCTTACATGACCAGGTTACTAAGCCTTTTGTCATTACATTTGAATGGTCAGGCAAATGAAAAATAAAGTTTGTCTTCATATCCCTCAAACTGCCTAATTGTAGTACGTGCACTACGAAAAATCATCTCTCTTTCAAAATTTAAATTGTGCATGACATGGTGAATTAAGAAAAAGAGTTTCCAGAACAAATCAAGAACTTCTATTCGAAATTAAATGTTAAAAAGAAATGCAAATTATTTAGATAAGTCCTTTTGTTCTTAGAAATACACATAGGAAAATATGTATTTTTATTTTTGAAGCACATATATGAGTATGAAATCCAAAAAAAAGGCATGATTTCTGTTACTGAGATCTCTTTTTCATCTCCCCCCCCACCCCTAGCAAATGGACAAGAAACTCTGCTCCTCACAACTTGATTTTTCATGGACTTCACATGCAAGAGCATGAGAGAGTCTTTATTTGCTGCTATAAGTGGATATATATAAAGATAAAAACGCCTAATAGAAGACTTTAAAACAAGCCATTTGATGTGACTGTGAGTGAAAAGACAAGGAGTAGACTGCTTTCTTACAAAGCTTCCCACAGCAGCTCCTTCATAACAAGTAAGGTTCTGCTGAAGAGTTTGGTTTTTTTCACTTCTTGCCAGCAAGGATGTAAAATCATATAAAGAAACATATTAATTACTTGAAGTCTTCTTAAAAAATGGTGATTTTTGGAAATACTCCACTCCATACTTCATACATTCTTCTGGATAAAAACGAAGTACAAATGACCCTGACAGAAATAAGGAAAAGGGTGCTACATTCTCATGCTTCCAGACTTGGACGAAGGTTCCTCAAAAAAGTGACATAAATTAATAAAAATTGCTGATTAAATGTTGCTATCTGCCACATTAATCACATCTAAATTTGCAAATTACACATTAGTCATGCAAATAGTGTCAGGCTAGTCACAAGGTTTTCTTCCTCAGTTACAACAAATGTCACCAACACTAATATAAAAATACAAAGAATTTTATAAGTGGATCATAAATCATTGTCATTATACACTGTGTACCTTGTATAAGCACTTCACATCTTAGATCTTGCCACATTCCTCAACAAAACTACAACACATCTCTGTATTTTCCAAAATGGTATATATTACAAGATAATACGATTTTCCCAGCTTCCCAGGGCAAAATCAGCACAGAACAGTAAAATGTCAGTTCCATGTCAAAAAGCACAAGCAAAAGGGTAATTTTTGTTACCTTGTGGTAACAAGATAACAAGCTTCAATTGCTGCAAATTACTTGCTACCCTTTCCATTGACTTGATTCACATCTCTCTTCCTCTAAAAATGCTTACAACAGAAAATTATCCCGGATCAGCTGGTGCACAGTTATCTGTTATCTCTGGTGTTTGTATTTTACATTCTATTTGGTGCTTGCATCCAAGGCTTATTTCAAAACTGACATACCAATCCATCTTATACATATGTTCGCATTTTTGTGCAATTTATCACACAATAGTACTTGGAAGTCTGTGAAAAATCAAAATTAAATGAAAATCAGTCTATGCCTGATACACCAAGTTATTTTTTGTAGTTTGCCCTTTTTCTTCAATAGAATTTCTCTGCAATAAAAATTAAAAAATAATCCCATTTTTACTTTAGATACTATATAGCATATGATGTTGAAGAGACAATGTTAAGAAAATAATCTTACAAAAATTCTATGAGTCATGTCAGTTAAATACAATGCAAGCATCACAATTGTAAGAGCAAACCAAAATTCTTTTGTCATGCTATTCACTTGCTCTTTCATAGGAAGATTTCAGATATTATTATACAGTGATGCTTATGGCCAAAAAAAATTAGAATTGCCATGAACTGCCTTTTTGATTTTGATCAAAGGATAGCTGACTGTTTCCTGAGTCCTTCCCTTCCAATCCATCACAGGATGTGCTGTTTACTACTCAGAGAAATGACCTCAGAATACAGTGAAAATAATACTTATCTTTATAAGAATGCATTTTTAGATGTAAAGCATGAAAAATTGAGTAAAGTTTTGGCTAGAGATGTAAATCTCTCTAAACATTAAATCACTGCATTCTTACCAGCTGCACTTCTCCAAAAGCCCCTCTTCCAATCACCTTAACAACATCATAGTCTTCAGCTTTCATTTGCAGAGCTCGGATTTTTTCCACAATCTTCTCATCTAAAACAAATCAAATAGAAGTTGTGATAATGCATGTATTAACAGAATACAAAAAATTTCTCTAACATAGTTCATTTACAATAAAAATAAGCTATTTTTATTTAAATGTTTAGAGCTTTCTTGGTAATTCTTGAAATCTGCAGTCTCTCTTAATATGCCCTTTCAATATTCCATGGAAACCATTAATTCTCTACCTTTAGCTGTAACAACTGAAATGTCTTTTGGATTTTCATTTCACATCTCTAATGATCACTTACAAGCTCACAGGAAGACTCTGGCAATGAAGAGAGCCAGAGATGCCTGTCTTCCAGAGGCAGAGCACTTGGTACACAGCAAAGCACTGCAGGTGCAACCTGCTCCTACACAACTGGAAGGTTCAACAGCAGTCAAATGGCAAGGAATATAACCTTCATGTACAACTGCAGATATGACAAACAAAGATACAACTTCAGATCCACTCATTCATTCTACACGAAACACTGATTCAAGCTCACGTATGTGTATTTAACTGCTGGCCACTTCAAAGTGCTTTTTGGTGTTCACTACACTTCTTAAAATGATGTCTGCAATCTCTGTTCAAGTATCCACTGATACAATATTTTGTAGATAAGCTCTGTGTCTTGTTGGCAGTTGTGAGAATCTGTAAGGGAAATCAGTGAAATTCTGCTCTCTGACAAAATCTAAAAACATGCAAGGTCCTAGACTCTAATTTTCCAAATGAAGCATGCTATGAATGCATTCCTAGCTAAATGCATTTTTTAAATCTATTCTTATTACAAGGACAAAAGATAAGGGAAGCAATGAATGGAATCCATAATACTGGAGGTAATCTTTCCTCAGCATGACAAGCCCCCACGCATGCTTAGAGGAAGAACAAAACAAAGCAAAACAGGTGGCTGGAGCAAGAACTTTACCAGGGAAGAGCATGAAATTGTATGAAAAGCTGTGAATGCTTATATTCAGAGAGGAGTAGAGGTGTATATTATGAGATCCCTGTTTAAGGTCAAATACCATGGAATTTGATCCCTAGAAAGGCATTAAAGGGGATCTCAGATCTAAATACAGGAGGAAAAAAGGATCAGGGATACAGTTAATCCAGTATGACATTAAAGATGACATAGTCTAAAGGAGTTAATGATAATGAACATCTAGTAAATAGCTTAACTATTCCCACATATTCACCAAGAACAGCTTGGCAGGCTACAAGCAATTCAGGAGAGCCTGACCACCAAGAACATTTCTTTTGTTCCAAGCCAGCAGTAAGCCAAATCAGAGAGGCACTCTGACCTATTACTCAGAAACAAGAACGATCTGGCCCAGGAAGACAAAGTCTGTGGCAGCCTTAGCTGAAGCAACTGTGAGATGGTGGAATTTAAGACTTTTAACAGAACTAAGGAAGGAAAATAGTAGACCTTGGATTTCAGAAGAACAGACTATGGCTTGTTTGGGAAACTCACTGGCAGGGCAGAGGAGTGGGTTGATCTTCAAAGATGACATGTTCATAGCACAAGAATAGTCTGTTCTAGTTAGCTAGAAATCAAGCAGGAATGGCATGAAGCCAGTCTGGGCAACCTCTACCTCAACTCAAGCACAAAAGGCAAAGGTCTGGAGCATGGAAGCAGAGATGGCTTACCCAGTAGGAATGTCCCAAACAAGCAAAGATGGAATTGGGAAATCCAAGTTCAGCTGGAATTGAAACTAGCCAGGTTTATGAAGGGAAACAAGAGCCTTTATAAATAAAAGAAAGAACGAGGCAAATATGGGCCTGCTGCTCTCAGTGAGGTAGGGGATCTAGTGCCATGGACATGGAGAAGATCAAGGTACTCGATCAAGGTACCTTTTTTGCCTCAGACTTGACTCTGAAGCTCTGCTCATAGGCCTCCCTGCCTCTCAGAGGTAACAGCAGAGTGTGAGGCAGCAAAGTATCACAGCAGGGGAAATTAAGAGTGAAGGACCAATAAGGCAAACTTGACACACACCAGGTCATGAGACAACACAGGATGCATCCGAGTGTGCCGAACAAGCCAGTCAACACCATTACCAGACTGTTCTCTATCACCTTCGAAAGCTCACGGCAACTTGGGGAGGCTCTTGATTACTGGTTAAGGGCAAATGTCATGTCTGTATTCTAGAAGGGCACCAAGGAGGATTCAGAGAGCTACAAGCTGGAACAGAAGCCTGAACACACTGGCTAAGACAAGCACTGAGCAAATCCTTCTGGAATCCACCTTGAAGCACTTGATGGACAAGAAAGGATGAGAACAGTCACAATGGATCTAAAAAGGACAAACTGTATTTGATTAACTTGATTTCCTTCCATGACAAGATGTCTGTCTTGGTGGACAAGGGCAGAGCAGTACATACATCCTTTCCTATGCTGTAGCATGACTCTCAACACAGCATCTCAAAACTGCTTTGTAGCCAAAGCAGGCTGACATGGAATGCACAGAGAAATTACCAGGTGAGTGGAAAACTTGCTGAAGCCACAGTCAATGGTTCTAAGTTCAAAGTACACTGGAGGGCAGGGTAGCTTCTATGACTGACCCAGACAGGATGAGTAAATGAGCTGACAGGAGGCTCATAGAGTTCAAAAACAGCAAGTGCAGACTCCTGTAGCTGGGATGGAATGACACCACATGACAATACAGGATGGCACCTGGAGAAAGAGGACCTGACAGCCCTGGTGGATGATAAGCCAAGTAAAGAGGAACAAGGATCCAGCCTCTGCACTGACTGAATACAAGCCTGCATTGGTAAATACATAGCCAGTAGGTTGAAGGGAGTAGATTTCCTCATCTATTTGTCACTTCTGAAACCATATCTGGAATGCTATGTCTAACTTTGGTGTTCTCAGTGCATGAAAAATATCAACAGTTGTCCTAGCTTCATGGAAGTCAACCAGGATGCTTCACATGATACTCACAGGAAAGCTGGAATTGTTTGGCTTAGGGATAAATAAATGGTTGGCCTCAACAGAATTTGAAATGAGGCTTTACTTCACCAGGGTACAAAGTGAAAGGACGAGAGTCAACAGACTCTGGAACAACACTGGAAATCCTACTTTGTAGGAAAAGAATACCAAGAATTGGAGAATGGAGCAGAGGATCCAGTAGAGCTACAAAACCTCTGTCTATGGAAATTTTCAAAATTCAACACACAAGGACCTCAACGACCTGATATAACATCAAAACTGGTTTGGCTTTGACCAGACTTGGATCAATTGACCTCCAGAGATCCTTCTTAACCCGTGGAATAGAAAAATGAGACAAACTTTCTTCTTCTGAGGAAAAGATTAGATATGACAGGGAAAGGGAGAGAGATTAAGATTAGTAATGCTAGTAAAGTTGTGAGGACAGAGGCAATTAAAACCTCAAAAAGTAAACAAATTTGCTACATTCAGTGGACCAATAAGACTGAAGTAATCCAGAATGTGCAAAGGAAAAGGAGTTGAGAGACTTCTGAGGCAGTTTTCTATAGTGAATCAGGAAAGCTTAGACAGGAAGCATAGGACAGCTAAAGTGCTTCACCCACACCAAGTTTATTATTTTGTTAATAATGTGAACTGATTTTGCAGATTGAGAAGGGAAGGCTGGGCTTGTAAGCTTATTTATCCGCAGATCAGAAGTTCTGGCACAAGACAGTAATAAATGCAAATTTACAGGAAGCAGCAGTAGAGAAGGAATATCAGCAAAATTCAAGGCAGAGAGAATGTGCAATTACATGTTGGAACACAGTGTTACCTCTCACGAGCGACAGGAATCGCATGAATTTACTTTCAAATATTTCTAAGATGTTTCAAATATTTTCAGATGTGTGAAATCAGACAGCAGGTATTTCGAAACGTTTAAAAAGTAGTGTGTAGTTTTATATAGCTCAATTTTTGATCAGAGACTCACATGAATATTTCTGTGTTCAAAACAGCACAAAGAAACCATTAACAAAGTTACTATAGCTCCAGTGAAACTCTTTAAGCATTGAATACTGTAATTAAGCAATGAAAAACACAGCAATGCATGAAGAAACCAAAGGAGGAGTTACCAGTTTTATCATCCCTATGAAATGCTGAGAATTGAGAAATCCTACTTGCTTAGCTGAGAGATAGAATAGGATAAAATAGAAGAGAGCCCTTTCAGTTGGAAGGAAGACTCCAGTGATCATCAGTCTAATTGTCCAACCACTTCAGGGCTGACCAACACTTAAACATGTTGTTAAGGACATTGTTCAAATGCGTCTCAAACACTGACAGGCTTGGGGCATTGACCGTCTCTCTATTAAGTTTGTTCCAGTGTTTGACTACCCACTTGGTAAAGAAATGCTTCCTAATGTCCAGTCTAAACCTTCCCTGGTGCAACTTTGAACCACTCCCACATGTCCTGTCACTGGATCCCAGGGAGAGCCCAGCTCCTTCCTTTCCACTTCCCCCCCTCTCTAGAGAGCAGTGAGGTTGCCCCTCCTAACTCCTTTAACTAAGATGGAATAATCTTAGTTAAAAATAATAGCATCTAGGGATGCAAGTGTTTTGAAGGTATCAGTCATACAGACGGATTGTCTATTTTGGCATAAAATTTTACAGATATGGAACAGATTATCAATGCATGGAACTAATCTGGAATAAAAAAATGAGGGTGCAAGAAGGTAAGCTTAGATTAACCCTGAAGCCTGTCATAATTGCAACATGCTGGATCACATGATTTAGTTCATGTATCAAATAACATGATCTAATTCAAGGTGCAAGAGACCTTTCCAACAGTAACCCTTTAGTAAAGTTCTGAACTTTCAGAAGAGTTCACACAGATAAATTTGCAAATCTGTGGTACAGATACCACAGATTGTATCTCACAGTGTCATGAATTTTCAGTAGCACAAAGCCCAGCAGAGGAAAAATGTTATGTTTAAAGAAAGCATTAGATGGACTCCCCAGCCCCAGAATATAATGGAATCTTATAAAAATATTGTGACATTTGAGTAGAAGTCCTAAAACATGAGAATATCATCACCTATGACTCAGTTTTCTTCTTTAACACAGGATGGACCAGGAATGGATATCAAGAGTGTTTAAAGACAGCTTTTGATTTACTATTTGAAAATGGCACTATAACCTTTAAACAAATGAAGTTTCACTTTCTGAAAGGGCAGTGTTTGTATCAGTCACTGACAGCTGGCAGGAAGAATGTGGCTGAAGGTTGCAAATGCTTGTGAAAATGGAAAGAATATCTGACTGAAAGAGTAAGGCAGGACTGGAAGGAGGAGGAAAACCAAGCTTTTCTGCTTTCTAAAGAAAAAAAAGTTCATATGCAGGTTATTTTCTTTTAAAAAAAGAATGTGTATCAAGCAGTTCGGGGCTGTGTATATATGATGAATAAAAATGCAAGGGAGTGCAATTTTACCCCACAGAACAGACACAGTCAGTCAGTGAGGGCTGCTGTGGAGTATGTTAAGTCAAAAGTTGCTGCCCTAGGCAAAAGTCCAGCCAGACGTTAAAATGAAATACAGCCAGGAACTGCTGCAATCCCACACCCGGCCAAAACCAAACAGAAAGCACAGCAGAAAGACTGAAGTCATTACTAGTGCGTACAAAGTATCTGGTCAAAGGTGTGTGAAGAACAAGAAGCTGCTGGAGACCTTGCAGGAGCAGCAGAAAGCAGAAGGCACAGCTTCAGACAGGGTAGTGCTTCCCTCCAGAGAAAAAAACAGTAGACACAAGAAGTATTTTGACTTGCATAGACAAAAAGAGCAGAAAGCAAGGGAACAGAAAGCAGCAGCCCTCTGGCTTGCAGAGAACACATCCCGTTCTTAATGAAAGTAAGCCTGATGGCAGGACTGAATTGCTTTGTTTGTATCTACCAAGTACCCAAAGGGGAAAGTGGTTAATAACACTGACATATAACTTGTTTATACATCTAAGACATTCTGTCTTAAACACTGCATCTTCCACGATCTGCTTGGGAAAGTTGTTTATGTCATACCTCTCCCATCCCTACTCTTAGGAGAACAATATCATTAAGAATGAAACTGGAGCCCAACCTGCTGAGGCAACTGCAAAGACCTGGCCAGGAGTGGCCCTAGAGAAGCCAAAAGAAAACCAGAGCAGCAATTAGCTCCTTAACTCAATATAAGTTCTACAGTGCACTAAATTTCTAAGAGTCTTCTTGGCATATGACATTTCATGAGTGCCACTGACAGGAAGCAGGGAGTACAGGCACTCACCACACCAGATAACGCCTCTCTGGGGTAACCCCACGGCAGGCACATGATTCAGCAGCTTCAAGTGACATAAAGAAATGCAAGGGAAGGAACCAGAACTGTTAATTTTGCAAGAAATTCATTTTAATAGCTAAAACTACCAAGTAACCAGTGTCTGCTTGGAGAGGAAAATGGCCAAAGCACGTTCCTAGGAAGTTTATCCAGGGGGTTAGCAAAGCTGTTGCCCAAGTGTCACATCTAAAAGTTCCCTCTTACTGTAAATATGTCCATTGTCATTATATTCTACAGGTCTGCCAACCTAAAAAATATCATCAAATCCTTTTAACAACACAGGTTTCCAATTCTTGAGTGATGCTGGATAATGCACAGGAAATCACTGATCCATTGAGTCAGGACCTCTGGATTGCACCAGGCCTGTTGAAGGCACGCATCACTCTCTGCCCTGCTGTTCAGACTTACTCAAAATCCATTCTTCATGCCCTTCTGTTCTTGATGATAAGGTTATAAATGATCAAATATTTTCAACTGTCACTTAAACTTGTTGTTTAATTATTTAATTATCTGTTCCCAGAAGTTAAAGCAGCCAACAGGCTAAGGGGCACCTGAATGGGAGACCACCAAAAAAGGCACCAAAAAAGCCACTAAGAAATGATTCAACACTTGGCAAACCTCAAATGGCAGAAAAAAGTGACTTGGAAGAATTTACTCAACCTATTGTCTTGGCCTAGATGACAAGAGAGGAAAAGAAAAGACCAAGAAAGATTTGTTACACCAAGCCCACGCTGGAAAATTCAGCCTTCTTTTCTAAAATAAGCAAACCAGTTTTTGCTCTCAGAGGACTATGATATTCCTCTCATTGTTTTGGGAATTAAATATTGCGTTATGCTTTCCTGTTTCATGAATACTCTAAAAAAACACATCAATTTAAGCAGAATCCCAACAGTTGATTAAAACAACACAGAAGACTAAAAAGGAATGGCTGTATCATATGAGATATTTAATGTTCCTCTTATAACAAATACAGGCTCCACTTTGGTTCAATACCTTAGAGAAAGTGCTAAGAAATCAGAATAGTAAGAGAAAGCAGCCAGTGAAAGAATTTCTTGCATATTGAACAAGGGAAGAGGCTGCTTCTGCAAAGTGGTAACAGAAACAGGATACCAAACTCCTATAGTATGGGCAACTAATAAACTGTGTTTGTGAAATGAGTAGGAACATCTGAGTTTCAGCCTGAAACTAGAGCTGAGCTGAATATCAATTAATGTCTCAGCTGAGGTGCAAACTATTTCATTTTTAAATTAAAATAAGCTATTAATAAAACATTAACCTGAATAGCAATGACTTGAGATAGGTTGAAAGTAGAGTGTATGCAAACCTCTGGGAATATGGTAGGGAAAAAAAAATTTATTTCTCAAAGTGCTATTGTGGAACAATTAAGTCATTAAACTGACCAAAAGTGTGATGATTATTTAGCATTCTCCACAATTTTTGAAGATTTTTGTAACATGGATTAAAACAATCCCAATGACTCCACCTCAGCTGCTTCACTGTGCACCACACTGCTAACTCACAGGATGGCCCTGCCATCCCTCTGTGGTTGCCTCAGGAAGCCTGAAGGAGGGATGCAGGCTCCAGGCCTCTGGCACAGGCTGCTCATCTGAGTCTGTCAGAACATTTTAACAGTAGTTGTCATCCAGGCATTTGCTACAGTTCTTCAAAAGCTGAGAAAAATCACAAGAGACAAGAATTCACTGTTCCCTAACCTAAGAGAGAGCAAGAACTTACAGTTTCACAAATTCTTAATACCATTCCTGACTCTTCTTGCAAGCCCAAGGGAGCGAGAGGCTTCAGCAATCACGTGTAACACTCTTTCCACTGATCCTTGCTACCCTCAGAAGAGTTTCCAAGAACACATCAGCTTTGGGTTCAGCAACTTTAAATTGCATAAAATGGCAATGCCAGTAAGAACTCAGCTGTTGTCCTGTTTTTTCCTGCACCCAAGCGGCTCATTTTGTGCTGACAAAATATCAGTGAAGTGAAATGAAAATCAAAAACTGGACTTTGCTTTTCTTTTGCCTGATTAGTTTTAACAAAAAGAAAAAACAAATCACCCTACTCTTTGCATTAAATCTGCTCAGTTCCCCAATCTGGTACATAACAAACCACACAGACACCCATGGCGGAAAGGACTTTGAAAGACATCACTGTGGCAGGACTGATTCTTTCCATTGCAATGCCAAAATATTACTAGCCTGAAATGTTCACAGAATTCTCATTTCAGAATTTTTTTTAAGTGTAAATCACAGAAGATATGCAGCACTATTTTTCATTCTCTCTCAGGCAGTACAGAAGCAGGAGAGAAGTTACATGGATGATTCCTGAGAGACACACTGACACATGATGTATGAGCCAAATAGTCAAGGTTCACATGCTTTTTTTAAAGTTCAACAGGTGAGGATAAAGTGCAGCCTTGAAAACTCTTTATCAACTACTCCAAATTTTTTTTAATGTCTCAGAATTTTTTTAGCTATCTGGCTAATTCAACTGTATACTGTCATCTGATTTAATTAAAAAAGGTAGTAATAAAATTGTGAAGGAAAGTGTATTTTCATCTTTCTGCCATTGCTGGTAGCCTGCAGGCCACAGCAGAAACTTAAAAAATACTTACTACAACAATGGGAGAGAACCTAAAGGGGGAAAAGGAGCAATAGCAAAGCTGAGACAGACAGCAAAAATGTTCAGGGATTGCAGAAAACAAACAAACACCAACCTAATTGTTTTCCCACAGTTGCTATTTCTAATACTCAAAGACACTTGTCTTCTGGTTAGAAGGTTTCTAATTTTGTCCTACTTCAAAAGCAGTAACGTAAAAGTGAATCTGAACAGCTCACAGAAGTTACTGATTAATGTTATTTATGTCATTTTCCTTGGGCTTTCCCCTTATTTTACACATACAGTGCTCAGTTGTGCCTAACAAAGATACTTAAAATGCTGTTCCAGACCCTTTCTTTCACAAATATCTGCTTGAATTCCTTTGAGCTCAAACTAAGAATAATCCAAACATATCCCTCTACTTCATAATCTACTGTTTCTAATTTAATCTATTTTAAGTGATTTCTCCAAGTGATATTTTACTGGCAACTGTAAAACTGTATGTCTACCTATGAGGCTCTGTCAAACCTCACGGAGCAGCACTGAATTCCAAACAAAAGAACTCAATCACAAATTACTACACCAGCCACCATTTAACTGAGAAGCATGAGTGGGTATTCCAAGGAGTTCCAGGGCACACACATACAGCTCTTACCACTGAAGAATCTAAAAAGGAGTTGCTGATAGGGCTGGATCTGCAGTAACACTGACAAACGCAGTAGAAAAGGGTTTTAAAAAAATATCTCAAAATAAGCTCCCACAAAGCATAGTTGTTCCAAGAAGGCTTACTCACTGCAACTTGTATTTTAAAACAAATAATTAACTAGAAAATTTTTTACTAGAAAAAAAATTCTGCTTATATACATAGATAGAAAGCACTTTAAAAACACAAAATACATCTACCCTAACAGTTTTCCATTTCCATATACTCAATGAACTCCAAGATCCTGTCTACAATTCATTTGGGGAGAATCACACACATCTATACAGAGATTCGAAAATGGACCAACAGATTTTAAGGTACAACAATTTAGTTTTAAAAAACAAGGAGCAATAGCTCTATCACAAGATAGATTAAACATGTTAGATTAAACATGACTATATAAACAGTGTTGACATTTTGTGTAATGAATTCCTGAAGAATAATAACTTGGATATGCTTAGCAAATTATGTTGCTGCACATACATAAGATAAAAAAAATAACATGAAAGGATTTTTTTCCAACTTTGTTTAGGAAAACAAAAATCTACAGCTGGTATTTTTCAACATATTTTCAGCACTATAATGACTCCAAAAAATGAAAATTCTCTTTGTAATACATGGTCCTCCAAAGCCTTCTGAATATAGAAGATCAGAGTTATAAAAATCAGTACAATGATCATCAGCAAACCATTTCTGACCACGCAGCTTCCTATGACTGAGATCACAACTATGTTATTGTTCAAGGGCCACTTGTAACTTACATCTATTTAAGAAATTATCAATGTTCTTGTTCTTCCTCAGCGCTGGGTAATCCAGATCAAGGACCAAAGAATTCAAGCCATCCTGAAAAAAAAACCAAACAGTTAATTGAGTTCTAAAATCTTAATTAACAACTTTCCTAAAACTACTACACTGAGACTGATTATATATTATTCAAGCACGCATTACATTCCTAGTAGGCAAATCAAGCAAGCTCTCAAGTATGTTTATAAACCAGCAGAGGAGCTAACACACACTGACTGGCTCCAACTTCTATAAACAGTACAGCTATATTACCACTGATTAGTGGCACTGGGACTTAAACTGGAGTAGTAGTTTTAATCTTAAATTAGTAAGTAATCTGACTCATTAAAAACTGATTTAATATACCGAGTTCAGTCAATCCATTTTTCTTATTTCTGTTACACTTTTCCTGTAAAAACTTTATGTTTGTATTATCCATATTATTGCTCTGATCACAATGTCACTACCTTCTCATTCTGGATATTCAAAAACTAATTGCACATTTTTCTTGGAAGCAAGATGTGACCTAAACTTAAGAAGACAATTCACCACATAATTCAGGCTCACAAGACTAAATTACTTTTTCTAAGTGACTCAACAGAGGACAAGCCAGAACTCTGCATACCATTCTGCTACCCATTATCAATGCCTCAGCAGAAAACAATTGAGACCTCTTAAAATGGCAAGAGATGAGATCACCAAATCTAAACTAAAAATAGTATTTTAAATGCCTGTTACAAGACTTAGCTCAATTTCACCTTTCTGCAACCCAGAAAAACTTAGAAAAAATTACTCTTCAAAACACAACGACCTTTCTACTTACACAAGGACAAATAAAACTAAAAATTAGTTTCAGCTACTAAGAGAAGCCAGAGACACCATTCATTGTCAGCAACTCTGGTGTTCAGTCTGAACTGGTACCTTTATTCATTGCTCTAAGAACAAAATTCTGAGACTGTTTCTAAGGGTTTTTGAGCCCTGACAGTGTATTACAGAGATTTAAGTCAAGAGACCACATCATGTTCATTAATAGGCAGCCAACAGAACTAGACAGTTTTTGAGACTTCTTAATTACTAAGGCTACAGCTAACAACTTGCTGATTTTATATTTTTTTTTCTTAATATATCTGGGAAGGTATCATTTATTACAAATATCACTAAAATTATTATACTCATTCTAATAACAGTTCTATCTGGATAGAGTCAAAGGCAAGGCCTAAGATTACTAAATGCATTTTGAATGCCACTTTGTCCTAAACACGCACATGTGATACCTCTGTGATATGGCACTTTTCACCATAAAACAAAATGGTTAAGACCATTTTCGAAATTAAGAGATTTTATTTATTTATTTATTACCTCCTAACAAATGAAAGCACCTTGGGAAGTGTCACAGACATGCTGATGAAGTACAGGTTAGACAAATGATTAAAAGCTGGCTGAAAAACTAGGCCCAGAAGACTGTGATTAGTGGCACAAAGTCCAGTTGGAAGCCAGTCACCAGCAGTGCACCTCTGCACAGAGAAGATTATCAAAAATTCAGTAAGGAGAAAAGCCAAGTCCTGCTTCTGGGGAGGAATAATCCCAGGCACCAGGGACAGGTTGTGGCCTGACAAGCTGGAGAGCAGCTTTGCAAAGAGGACCTGAGGGTCCTGGTGAACAACAGGGGATCCTTCCTCTCTCCTCAGCACTGATGAGGTCATCCCTGGGCATCCCACTCTAGCTGACCCTGCAATGAGCATCATCTAGTGTTGGACTAGATGATCTCAAGAGGTCCTTGTCAACTGCAAACACTCTGTGATGTAACACCAATAGTTTCCACTGCTGCACAGAGAAAAGGTGGAATTTTTAATCTATGTAACATGAACTGTTAAGAAGGTCTTACACACTGAGTTTTAGAAGATCCTAACAGAAACAAAAACCAGTGTTAATAAGCAAATAGGGAAGTCAATAAAAAGGGCACGGTAGTTGCTTTAATAACAATATTTATAGGAATTACTTAAGCTTGACCATAACTGTTCCTGCAAGACCCATTAAGGATAAAAAACTGATGCACCAGGATATTATACTTATCTTTCAGAGGAACAGAAGACTTTCTACCAATTATTTTTTATTTTTTTCTACGAATTATTTCTACCAATAATTTTGATGACATTTTTACAAAAAATAAAATAAAACCAAACCAAAGTAATAAAATTGTTAAATATTTACGGATTAGTCACTGCATGAATTGCACAGGTACTACCCAATAACCTGGACAAATCCAACAGAAAGTACTGACTAGAGGTGATTTCCTGCAAAATAACATAACAGAACATGTACTAATCTTTATTTAGCAAATATCGCCTTCATAAAAGGATATCTCATTCTGCAGCACAGTGTGTCAGCAGAAACACATATTTTTGTTCTTCATATTTTGGAGGGGAAGAGAGGTAATGTCACCTGATATTTTAATGCTTTTCATGTGAAGATATTTTAGCAGTTGACCAAGAAACCCATGTATAATGTGTTTGACTTCTATCTTATGTAAAATGTCAGGGAAAAGAATAAAGTTATCACCCGCAAGAAAAATTTTTCTGAAGATGGATTACAAGGGTCAAACCAACCATAACTTCCAATTAAAACTGAGCTGTATATTAAAATTTCAGATGTCACTGTTTTTTCCCATGTCATTCTGATTCCACGGCTTTTTTTGTGGGCTATAAAACCTGAAAACCTTATTTGCAGCTAATTTTTTTAATTAGCTCATTCTTCCCCTTTATCATGGACTACTGGTAACAATTTTAACAAGTAGCTATTAATGACTGGAAATTTGAGAAAGCACAACTATTACTAAATATTTGGAAGTGTCCTAACTCTTGAATCAAGACAGCCTGCTACAGCTGGTGTCAGAGAGAGGTGAGAAGTATTATCTTTACAAGGAACAGAAAGTGTGTCAATTTTTTTCCCCCTGTGAACAAACCATATTATCATACTCTTTCAAAGACAAGACTTTAAGCTTTTGAACAAAATTCTAAGATTCTAGAGATTTCAAGTTCATATCAACGTGTAGTTTATGAAAGACTTGTCTTGCACATTAGCATTTTGTCAAAAGTTGTTTCCTTCAAGCCTTACATTTTCATTGCAAGACCTAGTTTACATTATTTAACACACAAATTCACTACAGTTAAGAAGTTGGGTCAAAAGATTATGCAGTAAAACAGACGTTCAGACTGAGGAGAAGTAATCCAGGAAATGACGTCACCTCTGTCTAGGCCTCACAGATAAGTCACTTCAACCAGGAAATATGCTATTAAAGGCATTTCACTGTTTGCTTCCTCTTTGTGCTATTACAAAAGACTCAGAAGCTAACAGGCCGAAAATAGCAGCTTCCAGACAGATGCACCACTGGCAAAGACGGATCAGCCCCCCCCGTCAGAAGCCTTTTGCTCACAGCAAACACGCTAAAATGCTTTCCACAGATTGTCTTCCAAGAGAAAAGTCCAAACTTGATAAATTTTGCAGCACCTTCCTACTACAGGAGAGTTCCTGGGCACTCTGACAGCAGACCCCCTGTGGTCAATACAGAGCTTGGCTTTCTCAGCAAGTGATTTGCACTTGTGTTTACAGATCTGAATGAACCAAAATAAAAACAGGCAAGAAAAGTTCAGGAGATACAGGAACTAAATGTTTATGTTCTTCTCTGACAAAAGGGGCAGTAATAGGGAAAAATACTAGTGGACTCTCAATAATGAGTTAATTCCAGGCAATCCCACAGAAGCCCTCACCGAATTAAACCATGCTGTGTTGATAGCAGTTTTGGACATTAAAGTAACTGCTCGGGCCTGTCCAACATGTCCAATATGTACATGTGACTTCCACAGGCTGCCAAACCGAGCTTTGGCTACTTTGATTTATTCCTCACTTTCATGACATAAGAAGAGTAAAACTCAAGGCCCAAAAGTAAGATGATTGAACAGAAGAGGTATCGGTTGCTTCAGGAAACAATTCATAATCCTGCAATAACTGGAAAACCCCTGATCTAGTGAAAAATGTCCCCGTGCGTGGAAAAGGGGTTGGACTCCATGATCCTTCAAGGTCCCTTCCAACCCACTCCCATATGATTCTGTGAAAACTTCACTAAACCATTACTTTCAGGAAAATCAAAATAATATTCCTTTCTTCCTCCAAATCCTTAACCAAAATTTAATAAAATATGCAGCAAAAAGTAGGGATAGAAAAGTCTTGTAACTCCAGATTACATTTTTCTAACTTGACCTACATGATTTTTAAGGCAGAACTTCCCAAATCTATTTGCACAGTAACTGACCATCAAATGATTCTTCACCAGGATTAAATCCCCACTATGTTCTTCCATGTGCCAATTGGAGCCTTAAAAAATTCTGGTCTTTCCTGAGTGATTAGTTCTCTCCACATCAGAGAAGTTACCTTTAGATGCAAGGTGAATAGCTCAGTAACAGAATATAATACAAAACCCAAGGCAAATGTAACATTTTCACAAGCTTATCCTACTCAGTGATCATTAGGATATGTTGCAATTCACTTTTCTCTTATTTAAGCCTAATTAGTATGTGAAGGACTGGTTCTAGTTCTTTAATAGTCCCACATTAATTAACACATTTAAGTTTCAACAGTATTGCGTATGTACAGTGTAGAAACCTAAAAGCAGCTGCTGTCCATAAATGAGTATGTAAATACTTAACAACAGGTTTTACTTACAATCCAATTTCTGTACATGAACCAATACTGAAACGCCTTTAATGTTTTCTCATATTGAATACATGCAAATTTTTCTTCATCTTACAATCAATACTCTTCAAAACATGTCCTCCCATGTGCTGCATCCTACCTGCATATTTTAATGGTTTAATACATTTTCCCTTGCTATTTGAAAGGCACAGTGTGAAAGTGTTCCACTGTAATGATAGGATGGTAACGGGCCAAAAATAGTTTCACCCTAAATACTTACAAAACAATAATCATGAAATTGTTCAAGATGCAACAAGAACAACTTAAAGGAGCACCACTATGGAACAGCGAAATCATGTAAGTAACAATCATAAAGGCAAAGGGGTATAATGAGTTGTAATTTACAAGGGACAAAAGGACATAATGGAAGATACTTCACATTAGGAATAATCACAAAAATCAATTAATATTTACCAAAAAACAAAGTGTGCACAGACGGCTTAAGCTCTCCATGCTTTCTAGGATAAGAATGAAAACAAATCCTCAAGAGAATCACTAAATGCATGAAGGAATGTGCTGAAACCAGCAAGAGCCACTGAAATTCACTCAAAGTATTTAAGGAAAATGTCTTAATCAATTTGAGAACTCAGGAGAACAGAAGAGGTCAGCAGGACTCAAAAGGGTGAATCAAAGCACTTCCATTAAAAGGGAGAGAGCTTTCCAAAGTACGGATCAGAATACCTGGGGACAGGGAGTTAGAACATGACATTAACCATTTTGTAAACCCCTATAAGATTAACATACGAGATCCACAGTTTAAGAGTTTTTGTATTCTTCTCAAAGAGAAAATAGTGCCATGTAACTGACTTTTGGCAGAACATACGATGTAATCAACAAAGCAAAGCATCTTAACATAGGAATAAAACACCAGACTCACCATTTTCATTGGCAAAATAAAAAAATACAGTATAGGAAATTATGGAGAAAATGTCCAAATGTAATTGTCAGGAGTTTGGTAATCATCAGGGATTGAGAAAGTATATCATAAAGAAATTCCCTTGGGCTTATCCTGTTCCAGTTTCACAGAATATTTTCATTACCACGAAAAAGAGCTATTAAGAACAAAAAATCAGCAAATGATGCCATGCTCAGAGTTTTGAGCATATTCTTTTTTTTTCCCCCCATTTAAAATTACCTCAAAAAGAAGGAATAATAATCCTGAAAAAAACCAATCAGATGCAACTCTAAGGCCAAGTATAAAAAGAGGGGAAAAATCACCACTAACATATGCTTTTGAAAGAAGTTAAATGCACAGAACGTGAATATTGGAATAATGAGTAAACAGGAAGATAAATGAAAACGATGCAGGACTATAAAAGACTAGACATCCAATCTAGGATTCATAAACAGGAGATGCATTGTATAAGACCTCATAGAGAACTAAGATTCTTTTGTAAATAAATATCAGAAATAATTTGCTGATACTGTTATAGCCTAAGACTGAATATTGTGTCCAGTTTTGTGAAACCTTGCACAGAGGATTGCAAAAGACAAGCTGGAAAAGAACTGAAGAGAAGTTACCAAGAGCAGGAAAATGATAAGCATTTTGTGCTAGGGAAGGCTGTCAAGACCAGACACTTTAGTCTTAAGAAAGGTTAGCCTAAGGAGACAGGACAACTACTTTTAGAACATAAAAAGCTGTTATGAGCGATGATGATGATGGACACTTCCTCACATCCCCCAAAACAGCATAAAAAATTAGCTGAATTAGGTATGAAGATTTTGGTTACAGATTAGAGAAAAAACATTTAAATAGCAGTAGTGAAGAACTGACATAATACAGGTACCAACTGAAGCTGAGAAATCATCTTCACAAGAGATTCACAAGATAGAGAAATATTATTACAGTGGATCCTACCTCTAGGAAGAGGACTTTACTATAGATTTCTAAAATTCTTTCCAAACTTACCTGGAATCTCTTCACAAACTGCTGGATTGAACCCATAAAAACAGTAAATTAAGCCAAAGAAAGAGGACTGAAAAGAGAGGTAATCCAGCAGCTGTGATTATACAACTTAATATCTAAAATGCAATTATCTTCAAAAAACCCAAAAAACCTTAACCATTACAAAAAGGCACATTTTCTCCTCTAAATCAGTTGTTGCTGTTTTCTCTTTAAGCCTTAATAAAACAGGTCTTGCACTGTCTTGCTGGTTATCACGGTAGTCATAGAAAATTCAGTACTTCAGCACAATCTGCTTTCATTTGAAGTCGCTGTACATTTCCAGGCTCTTTAGCTACTTTTAAGGTTAGAATTCATATTGCTTCCAAAACATTAACATGCACCAAAGCCCAGAACTGCAAACTTGTTAAAATGACACTAGAGATAATTTCCTATTCATTGGAATCCTCCAAGGCCTTTATTAGCAAGCTTTGCTCCTTAACAAAAGAGCAAGAGCAGGCTAGTGCCATTATGCACCAGTTCACATGGAGATTCCCCAAGCAATCAAGCAGAACAGTACAAGTACTAGAACTGCAAAAAGACTATCTAAAAATGCACAAAAAATAAACCCATGCCTGGAATTGTTTCTCTGACACCCTGAAAAAGTGGAATTACCTACTATTTCATGAAAATCCAAATGCAAAACACAGCTTTTTATTCATTCCTCTTTTCCCAAACAGGGCTTTCAAAGGCTACAGATGCAGCCTTTGATGCAGAGTCAGAGGTAACGCCAGAAACACGGATAAAAGGTCAGGGAGCTCATCTCTGCTTGAGGAAGGAGACACATGTACAGTCTACTCTTAAAAATCTTGTTTTGACCACATGGCCGCTCTTGTTCCACATTAACTATGAATTTCTCCATCATGAAAATTATTATATTCCTCATTTTGTACCCTCAAACAGTTCAGTGTGTGAAGCTAGTTTCAGCAACACTCCATTGCACATTACACCATCAGAATCACCTGCCTTCAATTCCACTGTGAGCCTGTTGTTGGATAAATATACTTCTTATATATTCCCTTCATACAATGCAAAAGGTCGCATTATATTACGTATTTTTACTAATCTATTTAGCAATCATGGATAAATAAAAAGTGAGTACACAATCTAATATATAAAAAGGATACTTCTTAAATAATAAAATTTACTAATAAAAAAGAGTAAATAATAAAAAATTATAACTACCTCTAATACAATTACTGGAACTGTAAACAACAAGGCTTGAAAGGACAATGAAGATAGCATCTAGCACCCTCCATCCTCCTCCCTAAAAGCATGATTAACTATAAGTTATAAAAGGACTTGTTTTTTTTGTAATCACTGCTTCAGAACAAATGACTACGAAATTTCCCTGTACTAAAAGCAACTGTTGAAAACCACTCTTTAAAACACTTCTAGCCCAACAAATAATAGCCTATCATGTTATCTCCTGCCTAACTTCAAATTTGATGCCAGAAGCATATTCTAATCTGCTGCATCACGTATTTCTGAAACTGTAAGTGCTGTACTCCACCATAATTCTATGAGCCCACATTTCCATTCAAAGTGATGAATATAACAGAGATAATCAGAATCATATCTAACTCTGGCATACAGAATTTGGATGTAGTATGGAAAAACACAGAATACTTATTGCCATGGATGGGTTCTTTTTATTTTTTTTTTTAAGGACCAATCCATCAGAAATCAGGATGCTGATCCATACAGATCACAGCAGAAAAAGATACCATTTCTGCTCCAGGAGAGAAACAATTCAAATCACATAGAAACAGACAAACCAGGGCGACGTCCTACCATTTAGTGGCTGTTTGCATATTCACACATGGACATGTTTTGTGGCAAACTTCTGGAAAAGTCTACAGTTGTAAAAATGATTGCCGGAAGAAACGAAGTGTGGGGAATCCCGAAAAAAGGTAAAAATTAGTTTTAAATAAAGTTGAGTCCAAAGATCTTGTTCAAACTTAAACTACTGATGGTCGATTGATTAGCAATATGAACAAAACAATTATTTTATGACTATCTCTGCATGAGTAGCTACCTAAAGACACTGGAAGAAAATGAATGGAATTTAAACAAAATTAAGACATATATCCATTTCTACTAAACATCAATATCTAAAGTAAATAGGGCAAAAAAGTACATGAACACCAGGAAAAGAAGATTTTTATTTTTGCAATAATGCATATGCATTGTTGATTAGTAGGAGATTAATTTTTTAATTAAAAAGAAAAACCTAAAAAGCTAAGCAGCCTTAAAAAGTGGCTTTCTCACAGAAATGGATTTGACAATAAAGGAAATAATTTATAGTAATTTTAATTCCTTTAATTAGTAAGTATACACTATTTTCTTGAAATATAAGTGGCTTATTTTTAAGTCTAACTGACATTCTGGAAAGTAGTTGTATCTGTTCACCATCTTAGCTAATATAGACTGTACTATTGATAGAGAAGGACAAGCAACTTGGAAAAAAACCACTTCCATGGAATTTGTCTGAGTAGATGCTCTGTAGTTTGTTTGGGGTTTTTTTCATACATAATATTAGATTCATTTGGAGTTCACATTGCGACACTGTTCCATGGTCCAATGTGTACCCTGGAAGTAAACTTCACTGCTGATCCCAGAGTCAGTCAAATTCAC
>WEIV01025272.1:69839-99638 GCA_013390005.1 Calyptomena viridis | reverse complement strand
CCTAGAAATACCTTCCAAAAAAACAGAAAAAGAGAACAAAAACAAAAAACCCCCTCCTGCCCCCCCCTCCCAAATCCCCAAACAAAACAAAAACCCACACAAAACAAAGAACCCCAAAAACAAAATTCAAATAAAAAAAAACAGGGAGAAAACCTAATGCTACCCCACCTATCTGACCCACATAACTGGCTGTCCTGTATAAAAGAGACCAAATTCACACTCAGGACAGACAGTAGGCAGCCACTTTGAGCAGGGGGAGCCTCAATGACCTCCTGAGATCTTCAAAGCTGAATTATTCTGTGATGCTACAACTACTTTTGACCACAGCATATGGCAGGTTGGCAATATCAGAATCAGTTTTTATATCAAAGAGTCAAAAAAATTCTGGTCTTGCAAAGACAAAGATGATCCTTAAATAAGGAATTTCTTTACTGTAAAAAAGTATGAAGGAGTAGAAAAGAAGTGCTGATAGGAACTTGCTGTCTGCAGATAGAGAGACCTACTTCAGCAAGTCTGACAAAGTGAATGCCTACTGCAATCTGCTGCTTTAATTACTCAATTTTCAAGTCTCTGAGCAACAAGTTTGTTCCATGCACAAATCTGTATTAATTAAATAATTCTCCTACAAAAGCCATTAGGACCTTCACATTGCCAACAACTACTCCCCCAAGCTGTAGGTAGGCTTTATCAAGATCTCTGGGCTTCTGTCACTGGTGATACAAAGGGCCATAGAAGAGAGCAGAAAATTTCTTCCAAAGGATTTTTTCAACTACTTCATCAATAAATGAATTTAGTCATGGAAGAACTTTTATTTGTTTAGTCACTAAAATCCACTTAATGTAAGGTTTAAAAGACATTGAGCTAAGTGCAGAACCTTGCTTTAGAAGCTACTACCATGATAATTCATTATCAAATTTAAAATGCTATCAGAGTTGACCACAAACTGGGGAAAATAACAGCTCTAGATTTCTGATTTGTTTATCTAGCCATAAATTCCACTGAGTGGGTGTTGTTATATCCTCTGCTTTATGAATCAGTTTGCAGCTTTTAATGCTAATTGCAAGTTCTATCAGAAGGAACTGTATTTAAAAATAAACATTACATAATATTAGACACCCAAGAAAAAACTCCAAACTATTGCACCTTGAACAGACAAACATAAGCCATAACTGCTTCTTATGTTTGTACACAGCACCCTTTTTTGCTTCAGCTAGGAAAAAACATCACCTTATCAGTGTCTGTGAGATATTCAAATGCCATACAAGACCATAAAAAAACCCCTTATTATGTCACTTCAGATAGTATAGAACACTCTGTGCCACGCATAAAAGAGCATGACTTAGAGCATGACACAGAATGACTGTGATTAAACCTATTTCTTTTAAACTGGGAAGCACTTAGTATTTCTGTCTCTAGAGATTCAGAATGTATGCACATACACGTACATCCTCACACACAATGACAGTTTCAGGTCCTGGCACTGAAAGGGCATGAAGGACAAGAATAAAGGCTTCTATGAATAAATCAGCAGCAAAAGAAAGTAAATGTGGGCACACTTTCTCAGGAAAAACTCTCCCAGGATCCATCTGAGGGGGTGAAAAAGCCAGTCAGAATCATCACCTCCCCTGAAAGGTCACAGCAACTAGGGGAGGTTCCTGTTAACTGGAAAAGGGCAAGTGCCATGTCTGTCTTCAACAAGGTGTACCTGCAGAACAGGCCGAAATTCCAGTTAAGTTTGGGCCCCTGAACACCATCTCCAGATAAATGCAGAGTAAGTTAACTGAATAAACAGATCACAAGCAAATTGTGCCTAATCATCCTGCCTTCTCTAATGAGATGATTGTTTCAGTGCCCAAGAAGTGAGCAGCGTATGTTGTTTATCTTGACTTCAGCAAGGTATTCAACAGAGATTCCAACAGTAATCGCACTGACCAAGCGGGTACATGGACAGAGTGGAAAGCTGGCTGGACCATTAGGCTCAAAGTATCACCGTGATCAGTAGAATCAAGTCCAGCTTGGCAGCTGGTGACCACTGGCATTCCCCAGGGACTGATAATGGGACAAATACTGTTTGTTTTTACTAATGACCCAAAAGCTAGGACACAATGTACCTTCAGCAACTTCATGGATAACACAATCGGGGCAGTGGTGGAGCGCAGAGCTGCTATTCAGATGGACCTGGCAAGAGTGGGAAAATGGGCTGAGAGGAGCCTCATGCAGTTCAGAGACACATACAGACTCTCGCACGAGGGATGGAACACCAGCACACACCAGGAGAGGCTGGCACTTGCTGGCTAGACAGTGGTTTTGAGGGAAAAAAGATTCGAGGGTCACGGTGAACAAAAGCTGGCCATGAGTCAGCAGTAGGCCCTGTGGCAGAGGGATGTGACAAGGGGCAACAGACACAGGTTGCCATTTGGGAAATTGAAATTGGCGATATTGAACATTTTCTCCACCATGGTCAGACATTGGAACAGGCTTCCCAGAGAGGATGTCGCATCGTGTTTGGATATTTTCAAAGCTAAATTCTTAAACATCATCTAATTGAACCTGTTTATGAGTAGGTCAGTGGTTTGGACCAGAAGACCTCCAGAGGCCCTTTTCATCCTAAATTATCCTATGATGGGTATTTGTATCCAATTTTGAGAATAGCTTCAACCAGAGCTCAATTACTGACAGGATGCCATGCACATCTCCAGAAATATCACAAATTATTTGGCTAGACATTGCTGTTAGAACAGCTGACAGGACATTTTTGTGAAACAATATTTCATTATGAATTGTATTATCACAGTGTCATCGATCATGAACTGGGACCTGTCTGCGGAAGATCATGACTGTTTTGTTTTCTGCTGCAGTCAAATCTAAGATAAGAGATGCCTGATGGATAAGCACAAATTGAAATAAGCAGAGACAACATCAGACAGTAACACAGGCAATCAACTGGAACCTGGTCTCCTACATATGTGGTGACTCAGACTCCCTAGCTGGCTGGATCCCATTAACAGGAAGATGGAAGGCAAATGAAGCCAGCATGCAAGAGACTCAAAACAGAAGGGAGGGGGTTTTTTCACATCATGGAACTTATTGCCATGGGATGTTTCTGCTGCCAAGAAGTTTACATTGGGCTGAAGGCAATTCGATTCAAGGGAGATAAAGCTGTCAAGAGCTATGAGACAGAAAACCACCACATCTACCTCAGAGACACCCTGAGCTGCCCCAGGCTCGGAGACTGGAATTGCATAGGCAGAGTCCTGCACTCTGTCTCAGGCACTTCTGAGCTAGTGACTATTGCTGAGAACAGAGTGGTTAGGTTACACAAACTCCTGATTCAATCTAGTGATCCACTTTTATGTTAACACTTTGGAAAACTCTTTTCATTCCTACACAAGCTGCTTTAATCCCTACAAATAATTACAATGAAATAAGTTTCTTTCAGTGTCAGTTTTACATGCTTTGGACACGAGTGCCAAACTCAAAAATATACAAGGAAGAAGAGCAGAGCTTCAACAACAGAGACTAAGAGAAACCATTCTGAAACCAGCAGTACATTGTATCTTGCCTGTCATCCTCCCAGCCTGCAAAGGGAGGCTTGAAATTTGGGGTTGGAGGAGTAATTTGTTGATGAGATGGTGATCAGTCAAAGGCTGGACTTGGATGATATGGGAGGTCCCTTCCGACCTAAATGATTCTGTGAAATGTGAGAAAACAGCGGCTGGATTCAAATGCCAGCTCTGGCAACAGCCAAACCAAATGCTACCGCTACCAAGGAGGTTATGAGCTTGCAGAAAACACTTGAAAGGACGTAGTATCAGCCCTATGTGCAATAAAACAATTTTTCTAATCTTCGCAATGCACAAGAAAACTATTTCCCATTTAGTGACATTTTAAAGTCATCTATTTTAAGCTGACTTTTACATCTCGGCAGTGGCATTACAACTACATACACATATAGACATATTAAGAGGAAAAAAAAGATCAAAATTTAGAGGATAAAATAGAACAAAGGTTGACTGCTCAACCTTACTTCACTTCCCCTTCCACAACATGATAATCCAGCATGGAACAGGTGGCTGTGCAATAGTTCTTTGTGTTCCCTTTCCTGACTTCAACTTCACCTCTTGCTCAGTGAAAACAAAACTAACAGAACTATGTGTATAAAATTTCTCTTTGGTAGTTTAAAAACTATTTTCAGGTACATGCAATGCTCTAGGAACTTGATTTTCATTATTGCACAGACAATGCAAAAAACACTCACACTGCAGTTTCTGAAATACCATGACTGATTATCAATTTTACAGCTGGTTAAACCTCATTCTAGTTAAAAAGGCCATTTGTTGTGGTAATACTCTAGATGGTAACTCTGAAATAAAGTGGGACACTTGGTCTGACATTTGCATAATGAGTTCCCAGAACATTCTTCTTCCCAATGTTCCAGCTGTAGGTGCAAATCAAACAATTGGGTGTGCTTATGTATACAAGATCTTTTTGTTTGCATTTCTGAAAAGAAATCACATCAAATTGGCAAAGGAAACTAGTCTTTTTAGAAGAGACTCAAAATTATAATGAAGTTCCTTAGTCTTTTACTGCTAAGAGTGAAAACAACTTGAAGTTGTAGCAATACTTTAAATATAAGATTTATCTTTAAGAGAATTCCAGTGGGTTTTTTTTTCCAGACATCCCAATTCTCAGTATCGCAATTTTCAATTCAGTGTTATTTGCACAATTTCACCAACCTAGGAAATTACTATTTTCAAATTCAATTCAAAAGACGACTTATCTCTACTAACACAAGCACTACTGTGAAATTTTTCTTAAATTCGAGCAAACACACTTTGTTTCACAGTAAAGACAATGTTCCTGAGCTATTGTAAACTCATTCTTCTGTCCATTATGGATGANATTTTTCTTAAATTCGAGCAAACATACTTTGTTTCACAGTAAAGACGATGTTCCTGATGAAGTAAAGTCAAAGTTTTTGCTCTACATATGCACATTTGTCCTTTTAGCCATGAGGAATGCGATTTTCAGATAGACATACAAGTTTCCAAGCACTCAAGAAAAAATCCCATGCAAAATCACTACATTTTGAAGTTGATATACACCTTCACTGTCTCTTACTCCTCAAGAGAGTTCCTGGTCCCTAACTTCCTGTACACAAATCAGGAAGATGAAAGTACATGGGTGAAAGATAAGAATTTAATTTTAAAGATAAGATTTAATTTTAATCACTTATAAATGCAATGACCCACCATGCAGCTTACCTTCTAATACTTATTTCTAAATTTTATCACCCTATACTACACACTGTGCAATTCTATATTTAATCCATCTCTTCAGTCAGAATGCCATCACTCTCAGTGGAAATACTTTAGTTAGATACCAAAATAGAACTCCTAGAAGAAGTAATCCTTTATGCTGACTCATTTATCTCAAAATACTATGTCAGTTCTTCGAAAGCATATACCTAACTTCATTATGTGTTCAAATCACCCATGTTAAAGTGTACCTTTCAGAAACACTGAATTACAGTTCTGATTTTCAGCACAACGAAAACTATGTGTGAAAATTCCTTAATGTCCACCTGACTGCTGCTATTTTGTCTGATCCTATAGTGACTTTAAAACATCTGAATAATAAATGCATCATGGAACACCTGTTTGAAAGGCACATATGACTGTATTTGCCTAAGAGCACCAACTAAAACTTCTACAAAGGACAGGTGAAGAAGTGTCAAAGAGGCTAAGAAATACCGTGGGCATTGCATTAGAAGATTTTTAAGACTTGAAATTAATCATCAAATATTGATGAAAGTTTGGCATGAAAACAACATCATATTTGTTCATGCAAATGATTAGAAGAATGAAAATCCACAGACCTGTAAATCACGATTCTGAAAATACAAGTTAATAGTAAGATGACCAGAAGAAAAAAAGAGAGTTTTAGCAGATAAAATGCAGACAAGAAAGGCAGTCAACAGCTAAAAAGATGAAAGGATAGAAAAGCATTACACAGAGAAATGCCAAAGATCATTCTAAGACATTTTGAAAGTAATTCTAAATATTACCACTTAGACTTGCACAAAAGGAAGAAAGGAGTAGATAAAATTATTATGGCTTTTTTGATCTGAATGGTTTAATTCCAATTATAAACCAATGTTTCTGCATTGACTTTAATTCCCATTAGCTACTAAACTATACAGCAAATTAGGCATTAAATTTTTTTAAAAAGACAGCAAATTAGTTAAATGGAAATTTAAGTCCCTCACTACACCACTGATCCATAACGTCAGACAAACTGAAGCCACTTATTTCAAAGTGATCTTTCCTGCACAATTCTAAGAAACCATTAACACAAACTAATGCTAGAACTCTAGAGCTAGTTCTAGAACCATTTAAAATCTTTGTTCATAAATTTCTTTAGTAAAAGGACCATGTAATTGGTTTCCAGGTACTCCTACATGCTTATGTAAAAAAATGGTCCACAAAGCATCATAAATTGAATCAGATTTGACAGTTTCTTGTCTGAGTCCTTCCTTATTTCAACAAGTGAAAAATACTTTGAAAAATGTGCTTTGAGGTTTTTTGTTGAGCCAGTAAGACAGATGACTTTCAGCTCATTCACTAGTACATGTACATCAACACAGAACATGACTTGTTGTTTTTAAGCAGTTTCCAGAATCCCCCAAATTGCATCCACGGGAATAATGTGGGGAAAATAATGTGAAAATACAAGTTTATAGTTTTTTAATGTTAGGTTAGTGGTTGGACATGATGATCCTAAGGGTCTTTTCCAACCTCAATGATTCCATGATAAGCAATCTAGCAGGCTTACAAACCAAGAGGGGGGATGCACCATCTCCAACGTGTCAGCACAGACTAATGGGAAGCCTTTCAGGCAGTCAGCACAGGCTGCCTAGGGTACAGGTCAAACAATGACAACTAAAATGGGTACAGGTCAAATTAAAAAACCTCAACTTTAAGAGTTCTGTCAAGAAGACAGCCCTCATTTCTGGATCACAAGCCCCCGAGTTCCCAGAGAAAGCTACTTTACAAGCCCATGAAGTCTTCCCCAGTGCAGATACTCAAAGCAGTGGCTGAACCCCTATGCAGACTGTAGAGCTGTATTTTATAGTTAGGGCTGTTTCTGAGCAATACCAGCAGTGAAGATCACACCTAGAGTCCAGCTCAGCCTTATCCCTGCACTGAAATCAAAGGGTAAATCACATTCAACACCTGTTACTTGCACTTCCCATTGTAACTTGAAACGCAGATCTCTAGGTGGAGACTTCTGGTGCACAACCACACCAGATTACTGATGCAATTCCTTTCTCCTCCCTCTTATGAATTTTCACTCTACCAATGTCACAGCGTGTATCTCATCCACTCTGTAAACTCAACACTCAGATAAGCAACTAACTTCCTTTCTTGGGAAATAAGACCAGTTTAACAAAAATGCTGTATTTCCACCCGTGTATTAGGCACCCTTTGTCCCGCAGCCCACGGTGCACTGCTGAGAGCAGAGCAGGAGTGGTGGCCAGGCAGCCACTCTGCTCCCATCCTGTCCCCCACACTTACAGCTGCACGTGGAAGCAGGGGCTTCACATCCCTTTACCCATTCAGGAACAAGAACCAGAATTCCCTTCCCATGGCAAGAAACCTTCAGAGCTGCTTCCCTACCACTATTTGCCAGCTTTTCCCTACCACCCTTTGGCAACCTATCTCTGTCTGAAAAATATAAAGGGAAAGAAAAAAAAACATATCCCCAAGACAATCCCATAGACAAGCACTTTTAAAACTAGGAGACTGTCCTTCAACTATTTATGAAAGCTAGCACAGCCCTCAAAGCAGCAACCTTAACCTTATCTCTGACATGGAATTCTATTCTAGACGAACAAACGTTACCCTTTTCTATCAAAATGTAGTTTACCAGAAATCAGGGTTTTTTGCTAGGACACATTGTTTTGCAAATCAATTTTACATTTACAGTTGTGATATTCAATTAACAAAAATGCTAATGAAGATATTAACTCATTTCCTTTGTCATGGAGAAATATTTTAAATATGAAACCCCTTATTAGCATAATTTCAGATTTTCTACATTTAAAAAAACTGCTAGGAAAAAATCTACTATGGGAAAATTTGCAGTAAGTAGAACTTAATACTGAGTTGACATTTCCACAAGTCTCCCAACTTCTGAAGCCACCTATAAATTTGCAATTCAATCTTAGTCTATAATATACATGGAAACCTGCAACCCCCTCAGTTACTTCAATTAAGATTGTATGTGCAAAGTTAGCAGTATGACATTTTCCTCTTCTAAAATGTTTAGGAAATTACAATCATACTTTGCTTCATTTTAGAAATCTTCCACTCACCACAGGAAGTAGCTGAACAAAAGCAGAATAGGGTACCTGCCCACCCTATGAACAGATGCTCAAATACTATTCTCTAGTAAGTACATGATTAGATGGGAAATCATTTCATTTCCTGATCTGTCTCAAATTTAAGAAGGTGCTGCATAACACACAGTCATCTGCATGGACTACCCTTTGTATGTTTCTGTGAAAACCAGGAATTTTTAATAATATTGCAATGACTTGCAACGTATCCAAACTATGCACATGTCAAACTTAAAACTCCAAGTGTGATAACATGTATTTGTTGAACTCTGACACTCAGAACATAAAAAAGTGAAGCTACCCTCACTTTTGGTGAGCTGTGACAAGGTAAAGTCATGATACTCCATGAAAACTCGCTTTCTGACTGACTGCATAATCACAGCACACTGTAATTAAGCACATTCTTCCAACCAGCCATGATCTTAGTAAACCAACTCCCTCCCTTCAGATTTTCTCACCAAGTCAAAAGCGAGGAAGCATTCAGAGACCTTCCTCAGCCCCTCCAAAAGCCCTGTAACACAGCTGCCTCCTGGCTGCACCACCTTCCCGCTGACATATCATGTTCCACTAAAAGATCTAGGTCCTTCCCTGGACAGAAATGGACTGAATGCACATCTTAAAACATGACAGAAGAACAAAGATCAGTAGAAATTTATGCCGTGGTTTTCTGGGCAGCTCAGAAGAACATGAAGTACTGTCCCTGTCAATGCAGCAGTGAGCTATTCTGCGCAGCAGGCAGGAAAACGAGTTAAGCGCTTCTGCAACTTCACTTCCAAACCAAGTTGCTCCAGCTCTTTATGCTACACAAAAAAGGAGGAAAAGCTAAAAGATTTTTACAACTTTGTGCTGTAATAAGGCACTTCAGTCAAGATTCACTTTATTTCTACCGAAGTCAGCAGAACTGTCGTACTTCAATATTTAAAGCTTTAAAAAGTGGTGTTTTAACAGAGACAGTAATAAAATGTCAAAAGCAGATTTTTTAACAAAGTCATGCTCCTGTGTTCCTCTCATCTCCTGCTTTTCTCTTCTTTGGATTTCTTTCTTTGTGGTATCTCCATCTCAGTTTGTTTCCCAGACAAAATTCCATTGTATCAAAACTGATCTTGCATTATTTCCATAATTTGTCATTAACTGCTCTCAATATGAAATGTTTGACCAGTTGTATCTCTTCCCCAGAGCTGCAAGGGCCTTACTCAGGCAGCACATTTGCAGCTCTTTAAACTCAGCTTATCTACACAGTCCAGATTGCTATGTCATTTTTTCATACAAATAATCTTTTTTTCTTGATTTCATGTGAAGAGATCTGCTGTATTAACAATGCATGCTGCTCTTCTCATCAGATTACACAGTGAAAGACCTTTTCAAACCTTCAGATTGAAAAGACCACAAACTTTGGATTATTGGGGACTTTTTTCTAGGAAAGCTTTTAAGTAATACTTTTCAGAATTCTCCTTACAACAGTTCAGCTGTTCATTTTTCCCTAGATGCACACACAGACCAGCAGAGGACACCTGGCACTTTCCCTTACACTTAGTGCCTTTAGATTCTCTTTGAAGGTTTGTTGGGTTTCAGTCTACCCAATGGTAAAAAAACAATAGTCCAGTCTGTTTCACAGCCAAACAATGGCACTCCACCAATTCCACAAAATTCCAAATAACTGCTAGCAATAACCGTTTAGAAAGAGGTTCTGGAGGTCTGTTGTATGAAATAGCTCAGCATTTTCTGTGAAAGTATTACATTTATCACACAATTTCAGTTAAGTTGTAGTTTTATTATAAGCATTTGACTTCCATATGCTTCAAAGAGAATTTCTGAGTGAGCACAATTGCACAGTGGAATTTGGCAGAAGTACTCAATGTAACTGAAAAATGCTGTCAGTGAATTAGCAAATATTTGATAGAAATGTTATCTAACAGCACTTCAAAAACTTGATTGGGGAGCAAAAGAGGATCTAGCCTGGCACCATCTCCTAGGGAGCTGCACACCACTGCATAAACCACTGGGATTTTAGAACATCAACAGAGTGCCTGGGTGGCCAGATGAAGTTGTGGCTTTACATTCATAGTATTTATTTTATGTATTTCTTGGAATGCAGTTAATAGTTTAACACCAAAGTCTTTCCAATCTTTTAGTTTTAGCCCTGTGATGTCATTTCATTTCTTTAGTGAGATATGGCTTTCAGCCAATTAAGCCTTTCATTAAAACAGTCATGTAAATGAGAGCATTAATACAAGCTGTCCTCTCCTATACATTCCTTCCATGACATTAACAATAATGCACCTACGACATTTATAAATAAACTCCATGCACTCTATGCCTCCTACATCGCCTACCACCATGTCTCAACATCTCAAAATATCTGGCTTATACAAAACAAATTGTCACAGGTATTGCAAACATTTAACTATACAGAATGTATAAAAGTATTTTATAAAGCAAGTTTTAAAAAATAAGTCTGAAACATATCTAAACATATTACAGTCAACTAAAATAATTTCAACAGGGCTGTCTTAAAGGTAAAATGAGAAAAAGCCTAATTGTAGTGAGTGACTCTTAGCATACACGATTAAATTATTTGTTACATTTTATTAGTTATTTGCTACATCTTTTAACATAGCCTGAAGAACTTCCACAAATAACACACATGAAAATGTTGAAATTGTATAATGTGTTGGTAATTGCTTTGTTTTAATTCACTAAAGAAAAGTGATCAAAAGTAGCTTTTGGGGAGGGGTTCTGAAATGGAATTACTGAACAGCTTTTCATTATGAGTGACCAACACTGATAATTTTTATATAAAATAATAATTATATGGCATTCTAATAAACATGCTGTATCAAGGACAAGAGTAAAAGAACCTTTTGAAGCTTATTTCTTTCCATTTGCCCTGAACTGTAGAAGATAGTCATTACATTGGTGAAACTATCAAGGAGCATCTGAATAAAAATTGCAGAGAAATTGGAAGTTGAAGCCTATGCTATCAGTGACATCGACAGCAGTTAGGATGCATGTCTCAAGAACTAACTCCACCCAACTCTTCTCAAAACAAACTTAGAAAGCAGGTTAACATTAATGTTTGCTTTCAAAGCTGTGTGTGTTGCAGGCATCTAACAATGAGTAAATCAATTATAGCAACCCATAGTAATTTTCAGGGCTGCAGATTAACCAGTCAAGCAGCATTATGTTTGCATACAGCAATGATCTATTCAAGGTCTGAGGATGAAGTTCCAGGACAGTCTAAACCAGTCTCTCCATCCTCTAAACAAAAATCCCCACCCCTCCTTTGACTCGGCAGCAATGCCTTTCTCACCCTGAGCAACCCAGTTTAGAGAGCTGAACTGGGCAGGTCTTCTGCAGTTTTCATTTTTTGGCCATTTAGCTCCTTAAACTTCCTCACTGCAGAGTCAGAAAATTAAAATAATCAGTGCAAAGGCAACAGAAAGAATATAGCAAGGCAGATCATTTCCAAGCACAGGGAATTACTCCTGAGAACATGTCATTTAATTCAAACCTGAAAAACTGAGGGGCAGGGGGGGGGGGAAACAACAAAACAATTGGAAAGAACTTGTTTTTTTCATTCTACCAACACAACTTCATTTGAAAAGATGATGTATCAGATCTCTAGAACTGATTGTTTCTGGGCATACTAACCAGTCTATTTTAAGAACAGAAAATACTTTCGTAACTCTGTAAGAGAAAATGCTAAGCATACTATCAATAGCTATTAGTTTATCCATAGAAAATGTTTTCTATTTCACTAAGTTATGGTTTACATCCAAGTGGACAGATAGGTGTCTCAAGAACAAAACACTCCTTACATATTTTAGAGTCATCCAGTAAGTTCACCCTTCATTTCCTGACAAACATAAAGTCAAAATGTCAAAATAGTGAATATTTATGTAAGTAAATAAAAAATCCTTCAAACATGCATACAGTACCTTCTTTTGTTTAGGAAATAGACGAGGAAATAAAGAGAGTGAAAAGAATAAAGATAATTTCTAAGAAAATCATATTGACATCCTGCACAAGGGTCATCTTCAGCTGTAAACACGTAAAGCTGTATCAATAAGTATGTCTTTTGGGAGAAGATTTATCACAAACTATTGTCCTCTACAAAGAAACCGTAACATTACTTCACCTCTTCAAATCGTTTTTCTTTCTCATTCTATTTAAGACACGGGTTGTGACCTCACTCATAAAAGTGTTGTTTGGATTTATATTAAGTAGTTTGAAAGAATGTTTATCCTAAGTTTCATGTATCCGCACTGTCAGCTTGAAAGTATCTTTTCTCCCTACCCTTACCAAAAAAAACCCCCAAACAAAAAAAACCACCAAAACCAAACCAAACCAAAAGACCCCCAAAACCCCCAACCATGCTGCAAAATCTTAACATTTTTCCTCTTCAACTTCCTATCCCATACTGCAGATAAGCCTAACTTATTATCTTAAAACTTGCTGGAGTACTGCCATACAATTTTATGGACATTAAGATTTCTGGAGCTTTGCCCTGCTGTACAAAACACTGCAGTATTCCTCCACAGCCAGACTAGCTGTCTCAATACATTTGCCTTTGGCTGCTGTGGTTTAGACTTTTCAAATTGATCTCAGCATTCCTTGAGGAACCCATGTTCATCAACTGCTCCTTACAGTGTTGAGACACCAGTGAAATTTCTCACCTGAAGACTGTGGTGTATAATTATGTTCCTCTTGAGCAAAGCAAAAGTCCAAAACAGAGTTTTGAGTTTTGTCATCTCTATTTGGAAGCCTAAGATTTTGAGAGACTGGTCCAAAACTAGGCAATGAAATTCCATAGTATTAAGGACCACAGAAAAGTTCACCATCTTTTCCAGCAAAAGCTGCCTCTCCTAGTCAGAATCTACATTATTCCTACAAGACTTGTCTCCAAGTATCATAGCTCAGGAAGCCAGTACAACAGCTTACAGAAAAGCAAATGTAATTCCCCAAAACCTAAAGACAGAGCTTGCAGGAGCTCTGAGGGGAGCCAGCCCCACAGATCCGAGACAGGCTGCAGTTTTCTTCACCTACACTGAGCTCACATTTAAAATCCATTTCATAACACTGAACTGTGTTCATTCAACAACATTTGAAGTTTGTTGCAGAAAGTTTCTCCTATAAAAAATTAAGAGGTTAGCAGTTACCACAATCACTTAGAAAATAAGTGGCTAGGAAACACTACAATTCATCTCAAAATTTTAAAATATATTTATTCTTTCAAGATGACTTGTGTTAATATGTAGAAAAAGAGGAAAAAGAGGGAGAGAAAGAGAAGCTAGCTGGTTATTTTTTTGATGCTTTAGGTTGGAATTGCTTTTCAAAGGCTAGCCTGATAAAGATACTGCAGCTTGCACCAAGATGAGCAAACTATGTATTAAATTAAACTAATTTTTATTAAATGCTCGGCAAAATGAGATGAGCAAGACAGAACATCTGTCTGCCAATATCACCTGATTAAATTTACTGAAAAGCTATGGGGAAAGACAAGACAGGTAGTATTTCCTTACTGTATGCTCCTCCCAGTGATCTCAAAGAAAAGCTGAGAGCACCATGGAAAATGTTCAATGTCTTTAAAATACAACTCTTTTAGAAAGATAATAAAAAGGTTCCATCAACCTTTCACATTTAAAGATGTGATAAATCAGTGATTTTAATTCTGTGATTTTCGTCACAGTGGCACAGTTGCCAATATTTCAGTTACACTTCAAGTTTCACCCAGATATTCTAGTAACAGCAAAAAACATCTGGAGCGTGAAAAAAATAAAATCAAATCATCACTGGGGCCCAGTCATCTGTCCTTTCCTCTTCCTCCAATTATTTCTTCATAAGGCATACAAAACTCACTCCAAAAACACAATGAAATACCTGAGAAAGAAGGGGTGGAATTCCACAGAAATGAGCTGAATGTATTAGTGAATTACTGCATTACTAAATTTCACATAAGGTAAACTGTTTGGCTTCAAAGCAGTAAAGACTAAGCTCACAGAGCTACATGCTAACAGAACACAGATTCAAACATTAGCTCTTAGATGTCAGGAATCCACTTAAACAGAGCATATTTTCATTAGGAAATAGACTTCGTTTGTTGGTCTCAACTGAAATAGCTCCATGTTGCTCTAAGATGAGAAGAGAGATTAGAATGAAGTGGGTACAACAAGTATCCCACAAGAGATGACAAGGAAAAACTACACAGTCCTGGCAACCACCACCCAATCCATGGCCCTCTGGACTGAAACGACTCCTTGTTTAATTCCAGGCCCATTAGAAGTCCTACCTACTTAATTGTATTTACTAAAATGTATTAAGCTAAACATGCATGTAAGCGCTTGCAAAACTGCACTCTAATAATATTTCTGAAAAACACTCCCTCTGTCGCAAAATGTCTTTCAAAAGACTTCCAGGAATCTCTAAGATCCATTTCACTTTCATGATTTGTTAAATTGTAATTAAAGAAATCTTAGTCTGGCTATCTAATCTGTTTATCTTGGGGAAAGAAATTCAAACACCCAAAGAAAACATGAGTTTCTCTGTCATAGTGAGAATTTTCTTTGTTGTGAATGGATGATATTCACATTTTGACAACATCTGCACAGTATAACAATACAGATTTTGGATATGCTGTATTTGATTTTTCACATTAGTGTTGTCAAAAAAGGAACTTTCATAAAATAACTGGCTAATACTATCCCCTGGGATACATACTTCTCTAAAAGAAAATTTCCTTCAGCATGTCTGACAAGGAGACCCAGTATCTACAGAAATTGATCCTGTCATGGTTCCTGCACCGTTTTGTTCCTGCAAACTGTTTTGTTACCAAAATAAGGCTCTGAATTGCTTAATACCAGGCTACAAACAGGAAACAAACTGACCATAAAACTGACCATGGTGACACTGCAAATGCCTATTCCCTCCATAAACTGTATTTGACATAGTTTTCTAAGATTTTCAGCGAAAGAATCCCAATTCCAGTTACTGCAGTAAACTATTGGCCTGTTTCTTCATGTGAACCTCAGGAAGTTCAACAAGGCCAAGTGCAAGGTCCTGCACCTTTGCTGGCACAATCCCTGGTATCAATTACAGATTGGGAGGGGTGAAGGTATTTTTTGTGGAACCATCATAATAGTTTCATCTATTATAAATATACCCACCTCATCATTAACAATCTAGAAGTAAACCCTTTTTTCTTTAAACTTGGACAATCTTGTCTCAGTGTAACACTACTGATGCAGTAATTGTTGTTGCCCTGATATAAAAATATTAAATCAGAAAACACTGCCTAAGTGTAAGGTGAAATTAGTATAATTTAATCCAGTCAGCTATCAAAGCAGGCTGCAGGGATATCACTCTGCTTTGTCCCACTGTAACAGAATGTACATATTAGAGATGGAGCAATAGTAACATGGCACCAAGAACAACTTCCAAATAATCACTGGCAGCTAACCACTCAAATTAGTCATTTTGGCATTTCATATGTTGATGGATTCCACTATTTTCAGCTATTTTCAGATGAAAATATGAGCCAGTATTTGTCTTTAAAACAAGCTTGTTTACTCACAGAATCCTTTTTCCTAAAACAGGGGAAGAAACAACAGATTAAAGCAAAAGACTACAACACAACCCCCCCATTTTAGTTACCTAAATTCAAACACGGATTAAGTAATAGGAATTGACCTTTTACAAGTTTCTTTACAAAAGAACCCTTTCCAGTTTTCTCTGTACATAGGCTAGTAAGACAGTATGCTATTACCCTGACTGTGATGGCAGTTTATTTCATTCTTTTATTCTACTTCTCTTTTCTCCATAATTTATATTAGCATATTCTAGCTGAATTGACATTCTCTGTAATCCAAAAGTAGCTATTTGCACAGCAGTACATGGAGATTTGTTCTTGTCCCCAGGCTCTCTTCAAAGTTTTATTATTGACACTGTGGCAGGACACAGAGATGATGAGCTGCATTCAAAAAAAATAGGCTTATTTTAATCAATAAACACACCATTCATTTGAAACCTAGTTCTTTGAGGAAAGGAGATACGCTGTCGATTTTTTAGTTTGTTTTGGACAGGTTCAGGATTGTGGGTTGTTTGGGGTTTTTTATGTTATTGTGGTAGTCACCATTGTGTTCTGCAAATCTGCCAGGATTAACTGAGAACACAATTCAGGCTAGTTTTAATTCAGGTTAGTTACTCAAAGCAATTCACAACACATCAGCACAAATATTGTGCCACTATCAAGATGGTACCCCATGGAAGCAGGTGGAGCTACTGCTTTAACTGATAGCAAGACTATTTGTGGAACTCTGTTAGCCATTTGTTTTTTCATACAAGTAAGGGAGAAAGACAGGTTAAAAAGTCTGAGAACACTCGGGTTCAGTCTACCATACTGAAAAACTTCTGTGTTCTTCAGATTTCTGAACATTTATTGTTCTAATATTAAAAGCTGCTTGGTATCTTCATCCAACAGTGTACGATTTTATTGGTTCATTTACAAATTCTTCCACGATAAATATGGTTTTGTTAAATACGTAAAAACTTTATTGGTATTACCATTAATGACTGAAGCCCTTAAACAAGTACAAAAATTCATACACTTTTAAAAATCCCAATCAAAATCCAGACTATTAAATAATAATCCAGAAAACCTTATTTCACAAGATAACCCACCCCAGCTGATTTAGGAAAGCCAGTAGATGTAATATTTTTGGACTTCAGCAAAGCTTTTGATACTGTCTCTCACAATACCCTTCTGGACAAAATGTCCAGCACACACCTGAATAACCATGTTACGTGGTAAGTGAGCAACTGGCTCACAGGTCAAGCACAAAGAGTTACAGTGAGTGGAGTGAAATCAGGGTGGTGTCCAGTCACTAGTGAGGTTCTGCAGGGCTCCATCCTCAGCCCAGTGCTCCTCAACATCTTCATTAATAACTCAGACACAGGACTCCAAGGACTATTAAGCAAGTTTGCCAATGACACTAAATAGGGAGGAGTTATTGACTCCCTCGAGGGCAGAGAGGCCCTGCAGAGAGGCCTCAATCAGAGAAATGGCTAAATCACCAACTGTATGTAATTTAACAAGGACAAATGCCAGATTATGCACCTGGGATGGGGCAACCCTGTATGTATGGACAGTCTGGGGAATGAGAGGCTGGAAAGCAGTGCTGTGGAAAGGGACTTGGGGGTCCTGGTTGATGGCAAGTTGAATATGAGCCAGCAGTGCCTGGGCAGCCAGGAGGGCCAACTGTGTCCTGGGGGGCATCAGGCAAAGCATCTCCAGCCTGTCAAGGGAGGGGATTGTCCCGCTCTGCTCTGCACTGGTGTGACCTCACCTTGAATATTGTGGCAGTTTTGGGCACCACAATATAAAAAAGACACTAAGCTCTTAGAGAGCATCCAAAGGAGAGTCACAAGGATGATGAAGAGCCTGGAGGGGAAGCTGTATGAAGAGAGGCTGAGGTCACCTGGTCTGTTCAGCCTGGAGGAGACTGAGGGGAGATGTCATTGTGGTCCTCAGCATCCTCAAGAGGGCAAGTGGAGGGGCAGGTACACATCTCTTCCCTCTCATGACCAGTGACAAGACTCAAATAAATGGCATGAATCTGAGTCAGGGGAAGTTTAAGTTGGATATCAGGAAAAGGTTTTTCACCCACAGGGTGGCTGGATACTGGAACAAGCTCCAAGGGAAGTGGTCACAGCACCAAGCCTGACAGAGCTCAAGAAGTGTTTGAACAATGCCCCCCGACACATGGTGTGATTATTGGGGTGTCCTGCATAGGGCCAGGAGTTGGATCTTGATGGGTTCCTTCCAACTTAGCATATCCCGTGATTCAATTATCAAGACCATCATGTCTATTCCTCTTTTAAATATGCTACTCCTAAGGCAGAAAAGCAAAGTTGCCTCCATTAATAATAATTATTGCACACACATACAACTGAGAACGCATGCCTGTCCTCTGCTGTGCCCCACTTCTTAAAAAAGAAAAGGGCGGCCTTCTTTGATGTATCTTCCTTCCTTCACAGCACTCTAGACTACTTGAAAATATTTAGGCTAGTCCTAATTACTGCTGCATTTACATCCACATTGCAGACCAGATTGGTCTGACCCAAGCACTATACTCACCCATTTCGTAAGCTCATGTCTGCAAAATCTCATCTTTCTCCTTCTAGAAGCCATTCAAAAACAGATACATCACCCTACAGCACTTTAAGGCTTCCCTCATCCCTCAACTACTCATGGCTCTTAAGTGGATAAAGACAGAACTTATCTGAAAAGACAGAAAGACATTCTAAAGTCTTTGTCTATGGCTGATAGAGATCTTCACAAAGGAACCCACATCCTCAGGAACTCTGGTCTCAATCTGACAACGAAGTACTTTGTATCTTCAGAATTTTTCAAAGCCTATTTCAGACTATTTCAAAGCCTTTTCAAGGTAAAGCTATTATAAGGAAAGGCCCCATGGCACTGTAAACCTTGAACCAGGTATTAGAATTCCCTTCCAATTGATAGTAGCTCTGCAAGGTATCTTCACACACTTGGGCAATGAATTGTTGCCTTAATCACTGTGTCATTTAATGGAAGACATGCATGTCTGCCTTTATTGAGACAGTTAAATTAAAATTCTATCAGAATTTGTTTACTAACTGATATTAAAAATATCAGCTGAGATTATGGTACCAAAAAAAGCAATCTTAAAACAGAAGAACACATTCAGCTTGTGTTTATTCCACCATGATCACTCTTCCCTTTCTGTGCAAATTTGTCTTTGTAATATAAAGAATAATAAAAGAATAAAAATTAAAGAATAAAAAAACCCCAACCCCATGACTGTGAAATAAAAATATGGTTAGATATTCAGGGCTAAGTTTTTCCTGCAGACAGCACAGTCTCCTAAATCTTCTTTCTACAACAAGTAATTCTGATATGCAAAGGCAAGAAAATATCTGCCTTAAATCTGAATAGATCAATCCCCATAAAAGCCATCTGAATCAGCTGGTTCCTCAAGAAATCACATATTTTATACTTGAAGATAAAAAACCTGTCCATCAATCACTAGGGTCAGAAGAGGTGCACACACTTGGCTAAAGGTTGCTTGGGGAAGAAAAAAATATACATAGGTCTTTTGTAAGAATATTTGTGCACACATTCTCTATGAATATACACAGGTGCAGAGCACACACCCATGACCTAACCAGAAGCAGGACAGCCACAACACCATGGCACCACCCCACAGCAAGCAGAGATCATTACTAGCTCTCTACTAAAGGAGAATTTAAATCTGGGGATACAGATCCTTATAGCAACAAAAAACAGTTGAACAGCTTTACTGCATATCACTTAGGTAAGAGCATGCCTCTGATGTTTCAGGCCATTCCAGACAAAGTATTGTCCTTAACTCATTTAAGTTTCTTGACACTCCTTATTACCCTACATGGAAAATCTGCATACAACTAGCTACATGCACCTCACTGACCAAGGGAGTTCAGACATATGAAAAAACTGATTAGCAAACAGGGCTTTGTGCATTTACTCACTGACTAGCATTTTCAGAAATAACGTCGTCATAATTGGAATTGCTTGATTTTAGATGAAATAATCCCATTTCCACTTTACCACCTCTTGCTCTGCTGCAAAAATGGTAGCACCAAATTTCACCACAATATTTCTTATCCTGTTCTGTCACAATGTCTTATTAAGACAAAAGCAGCAGAATAACCAGTAATTTATGCTTAAAATGAACCTTGCCAGTGCTCAGGGTGAACGATGGTTCCCAAGACCACACTGGTACCAGCAAGTGAAACAAGAGCAGCACCTGAGCCCCTGTGCAAGACCTCTGCTCCCCACACTGTACCACGGCAATGCTTTTGGACAACCACAGTCCAGAAACTTCCCACTGGGGACAGGCCAAGGCCACGCCAGCTACTGCACTGCAGGGCCCTGACACAGTCTGCATTACTGTTATTAGAAACTTACAGACTGCAGTGATATTGTACTTTCCGGAGTATTTTGCATGTAATTAAACACAATCCTCTCACAATCTGTGTGTGCTTTCAGCACCAGGGACCCTATGATATTACATACCACAAAGCATGTTTGTTTCTTCTCCTCCTTCCATTTTAGAGTACAACTAACCCAACAGTGGTTAAGATTTTCTACATGAGAAAATAAATCAAGACATGATGGCATTAAAAACAATACCAAACAATATAGAAACAAAATGAACTCTACAGTTGTGTTCAATGCTGTCCCGGATTTTCTGATTCAGTAAAGCTCTGCAGTAGAGTCACATAAAATAAACACAGAAGCTTTTTTAATAAATAACACAGTAATACCTTACAAAATTTGTTTTAAAGTTACATTTTTCATTTCAAATCTGTCAAATTTTGGCAAAGATGTTTTCACAAGTAGAGAGGGGACATTTGAGAATTCTGGCACTTGAGAAACAGTGCAGGGCACATGTAGGAAAAAATACTGGTATTTCTTCTAAAAAATGAAGAGTGCTGAAATAGTTTATTTTGACACTTAAATTGCCTTTCTTCAGAGGCAGCCAACCATTAAAATAGATGAAGTGATTCACGCCTCATGGTGCTACTGTTTCAGGCTTCTATATGCGTGAACCATTCCTCATCACAGCATCCATATTTAAAGGTTTTGTTCATATTCTTAACAGAAATCATTTTTAAAACAGAGAACTAGCTGGATATCCATGATTGAAAAGAATTGCTGGCATAGTATTTTTTTCAGGAGATGCAGCTTTTATTAGTCTGTTTTATGTTTCTTGTATCTTCTAATGCAAGCTTAAAATATCTCTGCGACAGAACAAACACTACACGCATAGAAAACAGTTTGTGCTGCTTTATTTGCTGCTACATTCAGGTTTGGCCATCAGAATTTTGACAATGGGACTTCTGCTGCTCCCCCATCCTCACTGGCATTAATGCCACTATTTCCAGAGTCAAGACAAACCCTTCAGTTCTGGGAGGATGATGAGTGGGGAATAAAGAAAATATATTAAAAATAAAATCAAAAAGAAGCTATTTCATATAATGAAAGTAATTTATTAATAGTAATACTGAACACTGAACTTGAAAACCATTAAAAAAACAGGGCTTTACAAACCTTTACAATTTAGTAATAGGAATTTTTTTTAAATGCCATTACTTTTAGCTTTCCTTATCAAACCTATAGCTGAGTTCAGGTGCTTGTAATACCAACATGGATGCAACTCTTAAGTTTAACAGAATTACTATTTTGTGCTCACAGAGAAAAAAATTAAACATAGAATAATCTTTAAATTAATGGCAGCAGCTGGAATACAGTAATAGTCAGTACCTCCTTGCCAGATGAGTAATTCAAGTAGTTGTTCTCGATCACTTTTCAAACCAAAGAACATAAAGAAGGGGGGTGCGTGTGTTACTTCATAATCCTAAAGAGGTCACTGAATAGGCCAAGATATAAAAACTATGGCTTAATGCCTAAGTGGGCTGACTTTTACTTGTTGGAGGAGGTCTCGAGATGCTTACTAATGGAAACAGATTGTGTGTGCATACCCCTAGCATTAGAAAGGTTTTCATTATTCACTAAACCAACAGCTTCCAACATGGTGTTGCTTCCTGCTCTTCTCCATTTTCCTGTGCTATTAGAGGGAACAATTCTGTTCCTAAACTGAGAGACTTCATGGTTTTTCTATCATAAAGGTTTAAAAATTCCGCAAAAAACCCACAGAATTCAGAAGTCAAGCATGGTTATAAAATTGTGCAAGAAGGGGTGGAAACAAGATTAAGTAACCCCATAACATCTCAGTGCAGCTCGTTCCCAATGACTTTGGCTGCACATATTAAAAGTCTACCAGAACATACCTTTCCCTATATAGCAGATGGTGCTAAAAATCATTTCCAAAGAAAAACCTGTGTCCTAAACATGCAACAAACAAGGTTTGTCTCCCTAATCTTGCACTTAATGTAATCAGTGCTAAACTGACAGTGGAGACTAGAACAAACCAGTTTCAGAAACCACAGGGAAAACCAGTTTAAAACTAGTTTCTGTATGAAATGTAACATTTTCATACCACAGACAAGCCAAACAATTGTATAGCCCTCAACTAAAACCTGTGCTATTATAGCTCTTAGAGCATCTCTTTGAAGATATGCACACACTACTATGAACTTATTAATGCAGGACTCTTCATTTCAAACAAATGAAAAATACAGAGGGTCAATCAAGTTGTACAGCAGCAACAGCCACAAGGAGACTACGTTTTCCAGATTCACAGTTCATTCAATGAAAACTAATTTCCAAGAAACACCCAAAGATATTTCTCCATATCAATTCCACACTAGGTTAAATCTATGCTGCTTGGAGAGCAATGTTTGATATTTAATCAACAACTAAGCTATAGACTTTGGACAACTACCTATAATAGCAGTGACAGATATGGACAAAGAACAATGATGTGTTACAGCCTTTAAATAGTAATCAAGATTTTAGTTAAACTTTAAATAGATTTGGAAGAAAGTGTGGAACTTCAGCATTTTTTCCTCCTAGCTATTTATTTATTTGGTAATAGTAACAGTCAACATTACGTGTTTTGATATTTAAAAAAAAAAAGAAGAATATTTGCTAAAGATTAGATTTTCTTCTTTCATAGTTGTTCAAATTACTTTCATGTCTGTATGTGACCTACTCTTCATTTCCTCCTGAAGAAAAGTATAAGAAAATTCTTGTGTTTGGATGAATCACACAAACTATCTAGCTTTATGCAGGATCCTGTTACTCTGTACTTTAAATACAGGCTAATAAAATCAGTACCCATGATTTAGAACACTCAAGAGGTAATAAAGCATTCACTTGGTTATCTGAATCCTCAAGTTCAAAATTAAACATTCACTCTGCCTGTACCATCTGAATGACACTACCCTACTAAAAAAAATGAATGATGAGATGACTATGGAATTAAAGTAACAATGCTGCACAGTAACATCATAACTCATTAGTCTCCATCTGGGCACACAGAAAACACACAGTGACTGGCGATCATTTGCAAAAGATTTGACTCAGGTAAGTCATTCTACCCGAAACAAAATTCATGAAAGACAAGCATAATCAAAACCAAATTGTATGTGGCACCCAGATTGTTTTTCTTCTCATGTGTATCACTTTCCATATCCTACAACAACTGAAGCAGGGATTGAACAGGAGGCATGTTTCACGTGACAGTGAAGAAATTTGTGCCCAATCAACAATTAAACTCCATGATACTTCATAGATAGAGAAAAGGTCCCTCTCTCAAAAGCTGTAACTGTAACAGATGAACAGAATGTCCTCCATACCACATAAAACAGCTGTTACTGAGATCATCCAACCTAATGAAACCTGGACAAAATTCACAGAATCGCAACCCACCAAATATTCCAACCCCTCTGCACATTACCAAATCATGGTTTAAGCATATGGTCTCAAAACATTGTTAGCAGGTAATTAGTATAGTGTTGCAAATTAAGGCCACATGTGACGTGGGGCTGTCTGTGCAGATACACTGATGGCAACGGGAGCGTTTGGACACTGCAGGGCTGTGGCAGCAAAAGCTTCACCCACAGCAGGTACGGCTTGGGAACCGAGCACTACATTCAACATGGTGTTTACATTGGGAACGCCTCATTAAAATAAGTTTATTACTAGTCAAGTCTGCCAATGTAAACACAGTATCTTGTTCTTAACCAATGGGATGTACCAACAAAAAAGCATTTTAAATAAATTTGTTACCAGAAACATTCACTGCTTTTCAGCATATTAGAAAAAAACTTTGGACAAAATATAGCATCCTGCCCCACAAAAATCCCATCCTTATGGGTTATAAAAAGATACATATTTAATTTTAATATTCTTTCATTGTGTAAAACTCTACTACCAAGTTTCAATCACTCTCATCTTTAAAAACCAAAACAGCTTCTCTGTGACACTGATACAATTCCAGTTATATATTGTAGATCAAAAACTGGCAAGAAATCATCAACTAATAGCTGTGGAGATTGGTTACTGTGGTAGCACTTTTCTTTCTTTTTAAATTGGGCAGTTTTTGTCATGGACTGCATTACTGAACAAATAGCCAAATGCTTTGGCATTGCTCTGCCAGTAGTTAGAGCTGAAAATGTACTTTAAAAACCAGGTTTTAATCAGCATTTGTACACATTCCAACTGACACTGGGGCTACCAATATTTGGAAAAGTGAACAGTGCCTAATTTGACAGTGTAGGTGGCTTTTTGTTTCCCTGAAGTTCTTACAGAGACTGAACAACTAAAGGGTACTAATGACACGCTCTGCAGTCCGATCAATACAGATGAAATACTGGGAGTGAACATTCCACCTGTGAATACACACACACACACACACACACTAGCCACAAGCATCTCGTATGACAGTAAAAGTACTGAAGCTGAGCAAAACATTCTTTTTGCTTCCTTAAACTAGAAGTGAAATACTCTAATCCTAGTGTGGAATAACACAGAATGTAAGAACAGGTAAAGCTATCAGAAAACAGAACTGTCCTTCTCCAGTTATCTATATGGCCATATGAACAAAAGACAACTCTGTTTCCTTAAAGATCACCTTTTTCAAGTCTGCAGTAGGTGCTCTAAAATTACAGATCAAAACCAGCAAATTTAGAGAAAGAGTCAGAAACTAAGAGAGAAATAACAGCACAAGAAATATAACCAACAAGAAAAGATTATTTCTTCAAGAACAGAAAATCATCTGGCCTTCCAACTACTTAGTGGACAATGGATCAGATGCTTCTAACTGCTCTTCCCCATACTTTCTGGCTCAAACTAACACAACAGATTGCTCTTGCTGATGCAAAATTATGTGGCAATAAATTCAGGAAAATGAAATAACTTTCATATTAAATATAAAACACTCAGAAAGCTCTTAAGGCCAAACTACTGTGAAGGGATACATTGTGTCAGCCATGATGACCTGGAGACTCTGTATTAACACAGCTCAGCCCAGTGATCTGCTCAATTAACACTCTTGCTATGAAGTTGGCATCTACTCAGCTGATGAGATTGTTGTGGACAGATGCACCTATTGAAAGGACGAGAGTCACAGCTGTATCTGCAACCCACTTTTCATTAAGAGTAAAATTCCAGGGTCTCAACAGCAAGGGTCAACTTGGATGAACATCTATTCATGTTTAAACTAGTGGAAATACACAATTTACCTGTCAGCTTTACTTTAGCGAAGAAATAAATGGCAAATTAGTTCAGTTTTGATTTGTGGGTTTGGGTTTTTTAGGTTCTAAGGCGTGTATATTCTGGGACATTTGAGCACCCTCCTGCTAATCATCCCTCCATTTCTCAGTCCACCACACTTGCATTCCCAGCACAGCCCGGCACTGTGCTCACAATTTCACTGCTGTGCTGCCTAATTTGCAGTTTTAAGAGCTCCTTCTCTCAAGGGCTGACACAACCATAGCAAAGCAGGCAGAATACAGCCAACATTTTACACCTCCAGCGCAATGCCAGAGTTTAAGACTAACACTAAAATCCTGAGGCTTGCACTGAACAAGCCCAAGTGCAGACACCAGATCCTTTCTCTGGGCAACTGCCCTCGGCTGCAGCTCCAGCAAAAGGCCCAGACAGACCATTGCAGGGAGGGGAATGATAAGGTTTATCTAAGCTGTTCATCACCACCATACAACACTAAAGTTGAGTTCAGCATGTGCTGAAGTGATACAATTACACATGGCAAGGAAATGGAGGTCTGGATTAGTTTTACACAGCCTACAGTGACCTATCTGCTCTAGTTTTAGAACACAGTAAGTGTTGAACTAACACTTGCCAATGCACCCCTGAATAATGTGTATTAAACAGATATAGAAAATAACTCAGTTAATACTGTAGATACAGCTTGTATGCAAAAGCAGAAATACACAAATGTATTTGAGAACTGTTAAGCTCTCTTTAAATGTAGTTGTCAACTAGGAACTATTCAGTAGAAATGTATTTATAGAAGGGTTTCTTACAGATCACCCAAGGTCAAATACCATTAAGTGTTACCATCCATGTGTACATGCAGTACACATAAAAATGTCACTTCATTAAATTAGTGGATGACACAACTGGCAGAAAAGCAAATAGTAAGAATATGGTCACTTCACAAAATTATCTGCACGATCTAAATGAAATACATAAAACAGGCTTTCATAACCACTAATGCAATGTTACATGTCCAAAAAGAGTAAGAGACTGTATCATAGAAAGCTGTGACAATAACAAAGTTATTTATCTTAGTAGAGGCAACGTAACAACAGGCTTTCAACACTGTACAATGACAAAAGGAGCACCCAGTTGACATCTAACTGAGGTTGTAATAACCACTTCCCTTTGTAGATGTCTCTGCTGAAACCTATCACTGAACACAGTATACAGTTCTAGCATTCCCATTTCCATCTCTTTATCAGACCCAAACCACCAAAGGCAGGCTGCATATTTGACCTATGTTAATGAGTAGAGAGTCCTCTATGATTCATTTTTTTTTTAGCAGAAAAAAGGTGGAGACAATCATGCCACGCATTTCAATTTGTGTTTTTTTTTTTATTTTGCCTTCATAACTAACTATGAAAACAAACTAAATGGTAAGTTCTTCATCTCTTAACACCTCTGAATTGAGCATGCATATCTTTTTCAAAGATATGCTTTAATCAAACACAAATGATGATGTTCAACACAGGCCTAAATACAAGAACTAATGCATATAATATAGGAAAAAATCACATTAGAAAATCCAGAGGTCTCTTGAGCCCCAAAGTGGGGTGGAAGGAACATGATCAATCGGTATATTTGGCTTTATAGATTCTCCTGTTGAACAGATGGATGTGGTCAGCCATCCTGTGGTCAGGGAGGTACACAAAGAAAGCCTCTTCATTTAGAGCCATTGAATAAAACATCTCCTGATAGGCAGTGGAATTGGTATCTAGAGAAAGACAGCTTATTACCTCAGCTTTTCATGTCTTTCAAATTTACACCATGTGTTGTAGATTAACAGTTACTTTTTCACATTTTATGGCTTCCCAAAAATAAAGCATGCACACAAAATGCAGAATAGCAGCTGTTTATGACTTTTTACACTGTAAGGAAATGAATACCATTTTGAATTCCATTCCACATTTTTAGTTTTGGCTGTGTTATTTTTGGAGGATGAAATACTGGCATTCCAGCTAGTCTTTTTAAGATGTTTTCCCTGACTCTTAGTTTCTGTTGCTGCATTTCTACTTTAAACTGAAATTACATTTCCACTAATGATAATTCACACTGAAAATGAACTGTTTAGTAAACAAGTAAATTTTTCAATATGAACATGGTATTTTCATACTCAGACTGCTTAGCAGCACACAATACCACAGCCCTAAAGAAAAAGCTTTTACAGGAAACCTGTTGCAAATTTCCTAAATAAAAATAATAAATAGTTAATTATTTCATATGCAGACATGTAGAATGCACAAGCTAGGAAATCTGATTGACTACCATTACATTTTACTCCCAGCTAATGTTTTAAACAATGCTTACAGAGTGCAGAGAGCAAAGTGATGACCTTTACCACTAAAAAACTGTATTTACAATCCAACTAACACCCTCCCATGGTTTGCTAATTTGCCCAATGTATTACATGAAACTGGTCTACATTGTAAGCATACAAAATAAACAAATGAAAAAAATCAAGTTCTAAGAAGCCTGGTTTCAATTTTGCATTTAGAATTTCTCTTCAGAAACCTAAACATACTTTAGTGTATTTAGTCCATGTCCAAGGCACAGGAGGCAAAAGAATAAAAGAATCACATTGTTGAGAGTAAAGGCAGAGAGTGTGAAAAAGCCTGTTGGGGTTAAATACTAACCTGATGCATTTTTCAGAACGACTGTACTATTTTTAACTGCTCTTTTTTGGCCACAGGTCAAAGTTTTCCTAGCAAAATACCAAAGTGAAAATGCTGGGAGCAAAGCCCAGAGGCAGCTCTCTTTGCTTTGGCCTAGGCAAAAACTTATCTGAACCCAGTCAGATATGTAGCACTGTTTCCCACTCCCCTCCATTGACTGTGGCTGTCATTATGCCTCTGAACATCCATGAGAGGAGTAACACAGCACTACAGCCTCAGGAAGAACATTTTTCAGATGTTATAGGAAATTCCTATATTCTCCACACAGCACAAGCATACATACTGTTCAGTCAGTTCCTGTATTTTTTGCCAAACAGAACTGAGTCATTTGAAAGCAGGAGGGGAAAAAAAAAAGACACAGTGTAAGTGCCTTGAGCAACTGTTGGAAGGACTGGGATTTATTCCCCTCTTTTATGCTCCTCATAACTGGGACACACTGGAATTCTTGGGACACGCTGGAAGTACAAGATTTGAAGACCCTAAAGTTCAGTTAAAATAATAGCGACAATAATAACGATCATAATAATAAGAACAACAATAATAATAATCTATCTCTTACTACCTTTCCAGAGTTTAGATGTTTTAAATGGGGAAATCTAACTTCCTTCCCACTTCTTCCCGAGGGCATGAATTTCTTACTAAAGGAAATTATATTTCATACACTCACACGGAAAAATGCTATTTGAAACAGGAGACAGAAGAATCAATTTGCCCTAATGGAAAATAAAAACGTGACCCCAGAGGACCCCCCCAGTTACATCTCTCCCTTAGGCGTGTCCTTTTCCTGCATTATTTCCACATCACACAGCAACCCCGTCTTTACCAGAGGACGTTTTGCAGGGGGTGAGCGATGGGTGCCCGGCAGCGCACACAAAGGCAGGTACTTTGGGGACGGGCACGCTGTGATTACGAGGCGCGAAAGCGAACGGCGTGAATGATGCCGGGAGAGAAAACAAGGCGCTTTCGTCCCCGGGTCAGATCTTGCCAGAGCCATTTCTCACTTTCCCCCAAATCGGGGAACACTCGCTGCCCTCTCAGGGCGCCGCGTCCGTCCCTTCGTCCAGCACAGCCCCGGGGGGCGACGGCCGATCCCGCCACCTCCCCGCCGCCAGTGGCCCGGCCGGGGGCGTGGAGAGGCTCCTTCGTCCTCCCCCAGGAAAGCTCTTTCAGGACGCGGGAGCCCTTTCCTTCCTTCCCGTTCCCTCCCGCCCGCTCGAGGCGAGGGCAGCGCTCCCTTTGTCCCCCCGCCGAGCGCTCCCCCCGGGCGCGGCCGCCCCTCACCAGCAGGCTCTCCACGTTGACCGGGGAGCGCGGGTCGCGGATCATGGACTCCAGCTTCCTCTGGCGGCCCTCGAGCATCCCCGCCGCCGGCTCCAGCGCCTCGGCCGCCAGGGGAGCCGCCGACATCTTCCCCGCCGGCTGCTGGCTCATCCTCCGGCCCGCCTAGTGCCGGGCCCGCG
>WEIV01025272.1:40719-69759 GCA_013390005.1 Calyptomena viridis | reverse complement strand
CCGGCCCCCCGCTCCCGGCCCGGCGCAGGCGGCCTCCCCTACCCACAAGGCCCCGCTGCGAGCGGCGCATTGCTCGGCGCTCACTCAGCGCCCGACTTTAACCCTGAGCTCAGCCGGGCAGTGGCCGGGCCTGGGCAGGGCGGCTGCGGAGGGAATGGGCTGTGTGTGTTTTGGCACGAGATATCGCCCTGCCCGCGCAGCGTAAAATACACAGGAGAATAAACCAAAAAAACCCCTCCCAACGTTAGAGGAAGGGGGGAGCAGTGTTGCAGGTAGAGCAGCAGTTCTCAGGGCGTGAATCATTAAATCATAGGATGGTTTGGGTTGGAAGCGACCTTAAGGATCATGTAGTTACAACCCCCCTCGCCGTGGGCAGGGACACCTTCCACTAGACCAGGTTGCTCGGAGCCCCGTCCAACCTGGATTTGAACACTTCCAAGGATGGGGCATCCACAACTTCCCTGGGCAACCTGTTCCAGTGTCTCACTACCCTCATAGTAAAGAATTTTTTACCTCATATCTGAACCACACTCATTTTCGATTTGAAGCCATTCCCCCCCATCCTGTCACTACATGCTCTCATAAATAGTCTTGCCCCATCTTTCCTTAAGTTCCTTTCAGGTACTGGAAGGCTGTAATTAGGTCACCCTGAAGCCTTCTCTTTCCCAGCCTGAACATTCCAAATCGTCTCAGCCTTTCGTCATAGGAGAGGTGCTCCATCCCTGTCCCATGTGTATATCCTATGCATATAATGAGGATGGAGAACTAGACTGAGGAGCTGTGCTGAGGAAGGTCTAGACCACCCTGGCACACCCTCAGAAGATGAACTTCCACAGTGTGCTGGAGATGGATAGAGTCACCTCACCACACTCAGCGGCCACTTTGAGAGGAAAGGCTGCTGTTTACCAGAGCCCAGCGAGAGGGGCTGGAGGAGGGAGGATATTGCTGATGCCCGAGTTGTGGCTGCAGGGGTGGAGGTGGTGAGTTGGATTGCAGAGATGCTCCAGAGAGGTGGCTGCTGGGCAGATGTTACAGGGCAGAACAACAGAGACCATGGAAGTGCCATTTGCTGAGGTGGAGGGACCTCAGGGAGGAAAGGTTAACACTTTACTATGTTGACCTTCAGCTGATAGCTGGATGTCAGTGAGCTGATGTCAGCGAGCTGATGTCAGAAAAATAGCCCAATACTTTAACTTGAAAGGAAGAGGAGAGGGAGTCAGAAGTAAATACGTGAGTCACTTGCTTTGAGCGAGATCACTCTCAGTGATATTCCGAGTCAAGGTCCTGGTGCTGAACAACCCTCAACTCGAGGCAAGGTCTGTTCTGAATATCAACCCAAACCCCATAACTAGATCCTGTTTTTACAGTCCACTGAATCAAAATCCCCAAACCTGATAGCAGCACTCACATGTGAACATTTTGAAAAGTCATATTAGGCCTGGTGACTCACACTTCTTTCAGTGAACCACATTGAGTTTGTGAGTTTTCTGAAGGAATTGGTGAAAATCTGTTTGGGAAAGGCACTGGTTATTTATATCTTAGGACTGCTACATCTTCAAATCGATTAGGATCTGCTTAAACTGCAACACCTCAAAAAAATCACAGTTTCCTCGAGCAGTTCACTTTGCTATGATATTAAAGTAGGTGTAACAATGACTTGGGTTGCTACTAGGATGAGGATGTGGATACTACTAGTAGGGTCATGAAGTTACACAGACCAGCACATCAACCATTAAAAGCTCTAAATTACCTAAAATAAACGTGATTTCTTCACTTCCAGCATATTAATTGGCTAATTTCTTGTAAGTGGTGCAGCAGAAATAGTTTGGATTTTTTAAGAAGGGATTTAAAATATGTTTGGACACCAAACCAATTATGGGGAGTGTATATCCAGTGATCAATAAGGAGCCTGTGCTAGATTTTGCTAATGTCAGCAGCAATTTTGGGGGTGATTTCAATGAGCTTGGAGTCAAACACCAAGTGATGTGAAGAGCTAAGCGCTCTTCTCAGTTTCCCCTTGGCTATAGGCTAAGTGCTTCTCTTTTCCTCATTTTTCTTATCTATAAAATAAGCTTTGTAAAAACTGATCTTTGTCTAGGTTATGTGATTTAGTGACATTGTTCATCTAAACAAAGGTAACAGAAATTATTAAATAAGCGTAACAGCCCTTTTTTACATACACACACACACAAAAAAAGTGATTGTGACTTCAAAAGCAAGTGTGTAGAAGCAGTACCTTCTTGAAACTCTTGCTCAATATATGTGTTTCTCCAGCCTTCAGGACATATCTGTTTACTGACTAAACAAGTTTTACTCTGTTACAGGGACAAATTGACAACAGCAGTCAGCTGAATTCCTTTGTATGACACAAATCCTCAACAAAATCATCAGCAGAAGCTTTATTGCTTTATATTGGTTATAAGTGATTAAGTGACAAAAAGAATACCCAGAAAGTCAGATCCCTTTCTGAGTATTTGCAAAAAACCACTGTTTTAACATGGCCTCAAGCAAAAATAACACCACCTTCTGTGGTCTTTTTAGTTCTACCTTTTCTGCCTTCAGTGGTGTGTATGTCTCAGGGTATCACCTATCCCTAACAATGACCATCTAAGGAAGAACTGTTTTTACTCAATCTGGGTATGCTAGTTTTGAGGTCTGATGCAGTGACTTGTCACATTCTGTTTACTACATTTTTTAAGGCAAAGTCCAAGTCATCCAGCATGCATGCTGCAGTTTTTAAGCCTATAAGTTCACAGTTGGATCCCTCACCTCTCTTTCTGCTCCCTAAAATGCCATTTAACTCTTTAGGTGTCTATAGTCCACATATGCTTTGGGTGTCTCAACACAGTAGGGAATTTGCTGTTGATTTTCAGAACTGGCTGTATTTTTAGGAACAGATTTGTAAGAAGTTGGTAAATGAGGCTTATTGGTTAAAAACCATCAGCTTCAGGTCATTCCTTTAGGGTATTACATAGATATCAATCCCTTTCAGGAGGAAGAGGGATTTGGCTCTGGACCTCAGGCACTACTAGCTATTGCAAAATAAGAAAAAGAAGACAAACTACCCATGTGTGGATCTGTTTTAGCACTTGTGCTGGCTAGATAAGCCTTTTGCAAATCCTTTTCTTAGGCTCTCACTCTCTGCAGATACTGGGAGAACATAAGAGCACTATTGACAGAGAAAATGATTCTACTAATTGATGGGGGTCTCTAAAATTTAGGTTTAGCATCTCATGTGGATCTAGTCCATTTTTGTGTTTTCATATGGGAAAACAGATGTATAGAAGAGTTAAGTGAGCTGTCAGTGATATCATGGACTATCTCTGTATAGTGACATGAGTTGACTCTCATTCCAAATGAGAACCAAATTGTGACAACAGAGTAAGAAAGAAAAAAACCCTCCTAATAGTTCAAGAAAATACAGTCTTTGAAAGCTACCAAAATTAAGCCATGTCAAATTGCTACAGGCAAAGGGGCATAACTATCCTCACTGGCCCAAGGCACTAACATAGATGATTGTTGTTGTGATGGAAATAGGACAAGAAGTGTTTTTTTAGATAATGAGGTCTTGAGACTTTGGAGGGTGTAGCTAAAGATCATTATTCTACATCCAGAAAATAATGTATATTTATTTCATTAGCATAATGGTTCCTTTACTTTTAGATTCATAAATATGGAATAGGGGTGAAATATAAGTTTATTGTGGTTTTTTTTTGGTTGGAGTTTTTTAATTTTCCTTTCTCATGTGCTAGCATTCAATCAGCCTAAAGGTTAATAAATTATTTTTCTGGATTAAAAATAAACCTCATTTTCTTCACTTTAGATTAATGAAAACAGATGGGAAGGAAGATACATGACTTAACTATCTAGGAGATATAAAAGCACACGTTTCTGAAGGACTGACAAAGCCACATTCTTCATCATTGATTTACTGACTCCAGTGTTGTCTTGGGGCAAATAATATAGTTATGCAAAGTCCACAGAAAAACCCAGCATTATTTAACATTCTTTCATTTAATTCATAGCACAGCATCTGTTGCATCACAACTAGTGGCTTTAAATACAAGCAGCTTTTCAAAGCCTATGCATTTCCAAATCAGCCCTCAGTAAGAATGACACTACCACATCAATTACTAGCACAGGCCAGCTATAAAATTACAAAACCAGTCAGCCATCTGTATAATTAAATGCAAACCAGAGTAATCAAGAAAATGTTAAAGAAACCGTCTTCATATGGTAAACTTTATAGGTAAAGGCCTACACCTACTGTTCCACTTGGGAAGGAATATACCTTTGTCTCTCATAGGTGTGCCAGGTATCTGCTTCCCTCTCTTTCAGACAGCATTTTAGCTGATAAATACAGAACTGTTAGTGCATACTGTCTGTTGCTGTGTGGAATTCTGTATCTTAAGCACAAATACCAGAGGATCGAGAAAAAGAGGTGTGAAACAAAAGTGGCTGCATAATGTCTGGGTGTGTCTGATAATGCAAGATTTGGTCTCTGCCTGACTCTTAGTTGCTTACATAATTCTCACCAGCTAACTAATGTTGCTTTTGTTAATCTTGTAGTTTCATCGTTTCTTGGATACACTTGTAAGACTGAAGCGAAGCTGTGAATCTAAGTTAATTGAAATGCTTATGTGATGGTGATGTGACAGATCCTCTGACGTATGTCTCAGGATACGTCATTAAGTGTATCTTGGAGAGTAAGGACAAAGTGACCTCGACTTTTCCTTGCCACTTTCTGCATTTAGGTGAAGTTTAGGGCTCTGTGGCCCATAGGCATAAGTCAGCAGTTTGAGAGGCTGCTGTGATTTACGAAATCCTCCCCGTCGTGCTGTCAGTAGCCTGTTTATGCATCACAGTACCTTGGAGCAGAGGAGGGTTTCTGCCGCTCTTCTTTCTGCTGGGAGCATTATCTCTAGCACTTCCTTTACATGACACATGGTAAAGATTGAAAAATTGGAAACATGCAGGAGTACAAAGCTGCTGGTCCTTTGGAAGTGCTGGGCAGAGCTTCTCAAAGCTGCTTCTCCCTTCTTTTAGTTCTGAGAGGGACTAAGGATTTATTCAGACCTGTCACTTGCATGCCTGTAATATTTATTTCTTCCAGTGAACACATGCTTGTATGAATAAAAGCATTTCTGATAGCTTATTCTGGATTTAAGATCAAACATTTAAACACTAGCTTCCCAAAATGGAGCCCGGAGTTCAGCATTGGGTAAATAGGTTCCTTATAGAACACCTGAGGAGAATCAGACATGCTAGAAAGGGGGCCCAACTGTGTAATGAACAAGACTTACTATAAGAAATGTGCCTAAAGCCCCATGTTTTCCCAGATGAGGTTATAACCATCATGTCCATCCTGATCCAATCTAGAATCCTTTAGCAGAGTGACATATATTCTATATATTCTGCTTTCTCTATCCTGTGGCAATTCATGTTGCATAGTCCACCTCTGAATAAAGTTCCTAGCCACTATTGTGCAGGCTGGTGTGTGGTTTTGCCTCTTTAAGTATGCATTCTGCTGAAGAAGTCTTTATGCAAAAAAGTGCTTTAATAAGAAGAGGGGGATGCCAGAAAAAAAAAGCCTATCTGTAGCCTATCAAAGAGAGTGCCCAGCAAGATGGAAGCAAAGAGATAGATAGTAAACTTCATGACCTTCACAGTTAGACAGCTATTGAGAAGCTTATTTTTGGATTCAGATCTTGGATTTTGGTGTAAGAACCACTGTAGGCACCTAATAAATCCTACTTTTGATGTGGCCTTTTGCCATAAGTATGCAGGAACTGGCTTGGAAAGTGACAGTAAAATCCTGGGCACTGAATGCTCTCTGCAATTAGGAGGAAATGCCAGTAGAAGATGACTTGGATAGAACAGGCTAAGAAAAGATGATTAGTGCAGTGGTTTTGTGTGCATCTCTGAATACCCACATTATGTGTCTCTGTATTAGCACTGTCATTCCGACGATCTGCTTTTCATCAAGATTTAGCTACTGTTAATTGTGGGGAAACTGAGCCAGTCTATCTGATACTGGGGTATAAACAACTACAGCTGCTGTGCCTGCTCTCAGAGAACTTACAGGGGCTGTAAAATAGGAATAAGAGCATTTATGAGTGCACTATTGAAGATGTAGTATTGCATATAAGGATTTACAGTCTTGAAGAAATGACATAATTTTGTATGTAAACGACATCAGAGTCAAGTAGCNTATGGCTTTCCTGTTTCTCTTTTTGTCCAACAAGAAGGTCAGTCTTGTTTAACTACTGTTATTACTAGGCTTGATTCTCAAAGAGTAAACGAGATGACTGTGTGAAGAGGCTCATGTAGACAAGATCTGAGTTTTGCCCCAATCCAAATGAATACTTCGTCGAGGCTTTGGTGATATGTGATGATGTTAAGATGAAACACTATGTGGAGAAGCAGAATTAAGGTATTAGAAGTGATAATTGCAACAAAATTGGAAGAAAAGTTGGAAGATTTTAATAAATTTGGTATAAGTGATAAGTAATTCTAAAATTACTAAAACTTCATCTTAATTTTATAGCAAGAGATTTTCAAATGAATTACTATTGCCAGGATAATATCATATGATTGAAAACAGTAAGATAGATCTGTATCTTAAAAGGAGAAAAATATGACAGTTCATAGACTGGTCTTCAGTAAATAATTTGATATGATAAAGGTGGAATTAGTGGAAATTATTAAGGTAACTTTTCATGTACATTCTTTGTAGGAGATCTAGCTATAAAATGTTCTGAAAGGTAGCATGCTATTCCTAAACTACAAAGAACTGACTACGTGTAGGACAGAAATGCCATATGGAGTGAAATCCATATTAGTTGAATCCTTGAAGATTTTGGTTGGTAGGAATTACAAAAAACAGTCCTGGTCTGGTGTGTTTACCTTTTTGAAATAGGAACCTTTTTGTTTACTAGCATGAAATCCAGGAGTGTGCTGCTTATGCTGGCTGTTTGCAGAGAGTCAGAAGATAAATATAGAGTTAAGGGTTGGGATATTGCTCGGAAGATCTGGATCATCTCAATGATGGGAATGATAGAAATACGATATTATCAAATGGTACAGTCTATAGAGGAATGTGCCCTCGAGGACTAGTAAGAAATTCTGATGTAATGTGGGAACTTAGCATTTGAAAGTAGCTGAGGAGAAGTACTTCAGGCTTCTGTTAGCTGGTGAAAATGTGGGATTAAAAAGGATAAATGATATTGTAATATTTAACAAAGGTACTCAAGATGGGGTAGGGCAAGATCAAGTGAAAACACTGCTGGGACATAAATAGTTCCATTCATCTGTATTGAAGGACAGGAACTGAATATGGGACTTTGGCAGAGATGAAGGAACAAAGCAGCCTGTTTTATGTGAGGTGGCTTGAATAACTCAATTTTCTAGATCCCACAGAGGGGTGACTGAGAATATGGTGATGTCTGTAGATATACTGAAGATGGCAACATCAAGGAGTCTGAGAGGTCTGTACATTACAGAACAATACTGGCAGAAGAGCACATGCAAGTAAACTGTCCATGAATAAGCTTAGATGGGAAATTAGAATGTTTCTAGCTATTCACAATGGGGGTTTGGTACAACCTTCATCCAAGTAAAGGCAGCAAGAAAATGACTATGTGCAGCACGAGCAGTGCACTTTGAAAGGGCTGTATGATGTGGTGTCTGGCACTGCAGGGACTGGAGTCAGGAGCTCTCAATGTTATTTTCAATCCTTTTTGTGGCTGCAGACATAAGGGTTTTTATGAAGTGTAGTGTAGTCTGGATGAAGGTGAAACCAAACTATTTCATGATCAGTGAAAGACTTTGTGGGAGTTGAATTTTTGTTCAAGACCTGCAGTGAATGTAATAAAAATCAGCACAGTTTGGACATAATCAAACTGGGTGTTTTTCCTTGCTGAAAGAAAATAACCTGAAGGTTATTTGTGTGAAACATTCAATGTTCTGTTTAATCTGATGTAGAATATTTGCTATATACTTAGGATAAGGAAATCCTACTTTTGTCTAAGGGAATTGGAAGCAGAATTCTTAGAAAGCTGTCAAAGGACTAGGTATCTCTGGAGCAGGAGAAAGGGGAAATTCTTCCCCACAGTGAAGCTGTTGACCTGCACAAAGACACCAAGTTTGTGGGGTCAGCAAGGGGGAGCATGAGAATCATGGCTTCCTACTCTGGGAACCAGTGTGCTCCCTTGGGAGGTGTCCCCATCCCTTGCCATCTGGACAAAATCAAAGGGGTAACAGGAAGGACTGAGAGTAGCCTGCATCTGCTGAGGGGTCTCTGCTACCTAAGTAAATGCTCTGATCATTGAGCTGTTGGGTAATTTGGGACTTTCCTCCAATGCAGTTTATCCCCTCCTTTGTTTTTTTCCAGCCAAAACTATTCAGCAAATTTGAAGCAAATAGTTTAGACATGACTGAAACCACATTTTCCAGGGAATTAACTATTAAAAAAAATAAATCATCCAACTCCAACTATTACTACTTCTAAAATCTATGGTGATTCTTTTCCATGTGAATTAAAACACTTTTTTTTTTTTCTGGATATAGCAGTTTGATCCATCTACTTGGCCAGGGTAGTAAATTAGGGCCCATTGCTTATGCTGTTCTGAAGTGCATAAGGTCTATTATAGCACTTAAAACTAATGCTTATTTCTTCAGCTTGCCAATCTTTTCCTCTCTTTGCAGCCCGTTTCATTCCATTAGTTCCAACAGTTGGTCCCTGTAGGAGAGAGAACTCCTCCCTATTACATTTTCACTCTTTTCTAGTCAATGAATTTAAAATAAAATAAGGTAATAAAATATAATAAAATTATTATATAAAAGTACTTTTTTAACTCAGCCTACTGCTAACCTGATGATAGTTTAAATATATTATGCCATGCCACTAGATACAAGCTAAATCATTGGAAACAAACAAAAAAAAGAGTATCTCTAGTTGTTGTTGAGAATAGTGTAGGAAATGTGACAGTGAAACAGAATTCCAGCTTTGAACCAAGTGCTTGATGTGATGTTGCCTGCAGGGTGGCAGCTTGAAGAGAGATTTCACTACAGGAAAGAACAAAATTTGGGAGTTTTTTTTCAGCATTTTCCAAGCAGTTGTGCAAGACTCCTCCATGACCAATGTGACAGGCAGGTGTGTAGCCCACAGAGTCAATCAGGTGGTACTGCCACAGCCCAGACCCCCTCATCTTTCAGGACCTGGAAGCCCTTGGCCTTGGGTTGTCAAAAAGACTCAGACAGATTGTGTCAGATATGCTGGAAGGAAAGCAGCAGCTAAGGAACTGGGGACAAGCTGTTTGCTTTCCATCAAATCGGAATCTGATGGTAGAAAACTGTTCAACCAGATTGAGGTGGGTCGGAACTAGACTATTGTCATGGTCTTTTCCAATGTAAACAATTCTGTGAATCCATGACTCTGATTTTTGATCAGCTCACTTGGACCTCGTGGCATTCCAGCATTGCATCGCCTCTTTCCAACAGGTAGCTCCCAAATCCTGTCCCCAGGCCATGGCGAGCAGCCCTCTGATGTATTTGTTACAGCATTTTCAATTACTGTTGGATTCCGTGTGTGATTTGCAGCTGGCCAGACATGTGGAGGGGTGGTTTGGTGTTTCAGAAGCCGGTGGAAGGATGGTTGTAGACATCCCTCTAGTGGCCCCGCAGCCTCCGGGCAGCCGGGAGCAGCTCTGGCGTCCCCGGGCTCAGCATGGATGCGGGAGAATGGAGGCACTTCTCTGTGGAGTTGGGTCCTGTGTGGAGCCGGGGAACCGTCTGATGTACACTGATAAGAAATGACAGATCGTATCTCCCTTTTCTCCTTTCACCAAAGCTGTCCTTGAAACTCTGTGCCAATTCAGGCTGTTCGGAGTGTTTATTTCATGGTGCTGGAAGGATGTACCCAATTCACTGGCCACTGTAAGAACAGATGTACTGGAAGGTGATATAAGGAAAGGGTTAATCCTATCCCTAAGCTTTTTTAAATGTCAGTTTATTTAACCTAGAGAGAGAACAATTTTGTCTTCATTGAAAAAAAGGCAAGTTATTCTTGAAGATTAATTGAGTTTCAAATTTTCTTGGTTTTTTTTAGTACAAGACTGATAGGATACCAAGGGAAAAAAAGCAAAACCCCCAAAATATATGTAAAATAAACATAAGTAACATTTACTTGTACATCTGTACACATTGGCTTCCCAACTGAAACTGTCAATAAAATACTAATTTTGTTTATGTGTTTGGAACATGGAATTTATTTTGCTATTTAATTTGTTAAGGGACATGAAGTAAAAATGAGAGCCCTGGGACAGCATCTTCAAAGACAGTCAAGAGTTCTCTGGTGCTGTCTTCAGAAAGGCTGCTGTTCCAGGGCACCTGTGAGCTGTGGGCACCCACTGTGATTGCTTTATGAAACATAAGCAAGAAATCCAGGGGTTGCCCTTGGTGGTGCTGGACAAGCATCCTATGGAGAAGTTGATACACTCTCAGGAGTCACTGCAGAGCAGAAAGAGAGGAGTTTGCAAGCCAGTCACCCCCTTTCTGAAAATGGGAGCAGAACAGAGGAATGATCTGTCCGGAGGCAGCGAGCTGCTTGGTAGCAGAGTGATGTGGTGTTGAAACAATATATGGGTTTATATGTAAGTAAAACTGTCCTTAAAAGCCCACACTGAGATTTTGTCTATATGGAAACATAAACTACAAATCTCATCCTTCTGATAATGGTAGCTCTGTATGTCAGTAATTCATCTGTACTACCAGTATTACTGTTGTGAATCCATTATTACTTTTAAACTGTGAAACACCTATACAAAATATCAAAGCATAACAATTCAACTCTGAGTGTAATTTATTCAGCTTAACTCTTGCCCATTTCAAAGCTATCATTTGCTGTGAATAAAGTACATGGCTGAACAACTATTTCTAGTTGAACCTCAATTGTGTTTAACTGATTGGAAGCAATTAATTGAATGAACAGACACCATCCTGATCAGGTTTTGATTTCAAAAGTGGCAAAAAACTTTTTAAGTAGCAGTGGGGGATTTTTTTTCCCTTTAGAGCTGTATAATTTTCTCTCCAAATCATAAATGCTGTTTTGCAGACTTCACTCCTTATCCCTCAAAAATAGCTCCCATGGGTCAACTTAAGAGATGGACCATTGGCATAAAGCTAGCAGAGAGACCATAAATGCCTGAGAAGTTTTCAGACAACATCTATGTAAACAATTATTGTTGTCTTGTTTTCATTTCCAGGCAACAGATCCTCAGAGACACATACATAGCACACAGACAATATGTGGACAGCCTTCCAACCCCTTCTCTCCAAGCAGTCTATATTTTCTCCATGTGTAAAGGAACAGTATTTTACAGATCAGAGATACAATATATCTTCATTTGGAAGATACTGGTTTTAAGACTCCATAGAGTGATCATCTAATGATCTTTTCTTTTTGAAAAGAAGTAAGATTCCTGAGCTTCAATCTGCAGTAAAATTTTCATATAGAGTCTTTCAGACTGGGAGAAACACATCATTAACCAATAAATACACACTAATCTACATTTACTTCTTGTGCTGTTCAGTGGCCCAGGGCTGTCAATGTTTTCTATACTTTCCAAACAAATCAAAACTACTGATCTGTGCATGGAAACTGCCAGTCTCTGTGCCAACTTTGGCAACTTGGAAGACTGACATTTGTGTTTATGCCTTTATTCAATTCTCCAAGATAAATCTGCAATTAAGACTTCTTTGATCTCACAAAAAAGGAAGTGCTAAAGTTTTCACAGTATTTTGCTTTTATTTTGCTTTATTTTAACCTCTTATCACAGAAGAATTGATCCTGCAGTATTTGAGGCAAATCTCTATACTTCCCTCATGAATATTCTCCCAGGGCACGATCATTTTGCATAACTTCAACTGTGTTTATTTTCTCTCCAGCCAAATAAGGACAGAAATCATCACCTCCAGTAGCTTCTCGATAGCCTGAAGGCCTCACACACATTGCTGGGTAGTTGAGGTTGAGTATGTCTCTAACATCAGGGTTTGTTTTTTTTTTGGTGAGAAACTGTTTCTTACACAAAACAAAAATTACACAGGCATTGATGGTGAGAACATTGTAAAAAGGTTCTTTGACAATTTGCAGGGAGTAGCATTATGAAGCAAATCACAGTTCCCAGCTCCTGACTATGAATTCTCTGCAATCTACTTTAGTATATGGGATGGAGGCAGTGTGTGGATATTGTCCTGTTTTTGTAGGTGTTTTAGGGATACTTCTGGGAAGCTTGGTCTGGTCTTTGAGTGACCAGCTACCAGCAAAGTGTCTGGTGTCACTCAGAGCACTTTCATAGCTGTGGTATGGTCAGGAAGAAATGGTATGAAGGTTCATGATTCTCACCATGGGAAAATGGGAGTGACTTCATTCATTCATCCTACGTACAATTCATTTTCTGGACAGTCTGGAACAAGAGGAGAGGCAGAGTACAGCCCAGCAGATGAGAATGTCAGAAGACAATCTCATCATAGTTTGTAAGGATGGGTCTTACCAATAATACCATGTGTCCTTTTCAAAGTGGCATTAATGCCTTCCATCATTCCAAATGCCATGCTAAAATTTTACCACTTGCAATATTTATAGAATCCCCATTAAAACTTTATTATCCAAATAAATTCTGAAATGTTTTTACTGGACTTTACACTTTTCTTCTGACAGATAACTGTAATTTTTAATGTTGAGGTTACAGTTTGTGCACACAAATATTATGCTAAGTTTAGGAGCCAGCAAGCCTCTTAAGAATTTGTGTGTCTTGTAATTAAAAATATATATAAAAACAGCCTTTCCCTTTCTGAGCTTGTTGAAGCTTTGTATCTGATCTAATACCTTCATAATTTGCAGGAATTTTATCAATTCTTGTTTCATTTTTCATGACGTGCTTATGCTGCATGTTAGAGAAGCAACAACTATGGATGTAACCTGCTTCTGACATTTTTAGGGTTATAAATAGGGGAAGTAAAAAAAAAGGAAAAAAAGGTTCCTTAGAAAATGACAGCTGTAACACCAAAATTGCTTCTCTATCTGAAAAACATTATTGCATTATCTAAAAGCAGTTCTGTGCAGGATTTGTATTAGGGTCTACAAAAGACTGAAAGCAAAACTGTTTCAGGAACTTGAATAGATTCTTGCAGATTTTTATATTCATGAAGTTTTCACTTAAAGTGCTAAGTTTTCCTTTTGAAGGATGCTATGAAATATTAGAGGACATCAGGAACTAGTGTTTTAAGGTTTTTTTTAAGGACTCACCAGAAAAGGTATCAGCAAAAGCAGGTTTAATATAAAAGCAACAGCATGACAAATTTTGTTAGCAAGGCTCACTCTACTATTTACTAGATAGTTAAAGCACACCTAGAAAAAGCAAAAAAAATTCAAAATCAATCAGTCTAGACTGAAATAAGCCCAAACCTGTCTATGTGGAGGCTGGAGGGAGATGGGAGGGAAAAGGATAGGAAAGGGTAAGGATAAGAAGGAATATGGAAGACCCTCGTGCTGAGTCACAAGGTTCACAGCAGACCCCCATGCTAAATACCCTCCAGACCTGACCAACACTTTATGCCTAAAGGCCCAACAGCACTTAAAGTTTACAAAACAGCACTTAACAGCACCTAACTTAAACTTAACAGCACTTCAACTTATCGGTATTTAATCGGTAATGGAAGTGAAATAATTTAGCAATAGATTCATGTAGAATTTACTATATCACAACAGTAACTCACAGGCCTAACTTACTACAAATTTAGGGTATTTAAGAATCCAGAATATTCCCAGTACATTTGCTATAGCATATTCACATTCATGTGAACAGACAGAGTCTGTACAAGGTATATGCATGTGAAAAATTCCCCTTGAATTCAGTGAAATACCCACTTTGGATGCCTTTGCATCTTCTCAACTGGTGAAGGGTTGAGCCTCAAGGAGTTGTGGGTATCAACCCACGATCTGTCATTGTCGTTTGCCAGTCTCCAAGTGTAGCAAACTTGAGTTCAGTGCTCTGAGGCCCCACTCAGAGGGAGATGCTGGTCATAGCTCACTGTGGTCCAGGAGAGATCAAAGGGTCTCACTTTGGACCGCTGTTCATAGGGTTGCAAAAGAGCTGTCTTTAGTCATCATAATTTTCCATACTGGCCACAATTCAGGTCAACTTTGAAAGTTTGATAACAAAAATATAATTCCACTTAGGTTGTTATTCAGGCAAGAAAAATAAGTTTCCAAGGCTATTCATTAAGAAGCAGGAGCTCATTGCACACCGCTAGTTCCTGGGAATAGTGTTTCCAAAAACCCCAAAAGGAACTGAGCCTTTTGGTGCTGTTCATCAAGGCTGAGGCCTAACGAGCATTTCTCAGATGATAGTGCGGCCTGGGCGGGAGGGAGGATTCACCACCACAGAGGCCTGACAGAAGTCAATAAAAGAGTAATGATGTGCTGAGCTTGGATCTTTTGAATTTGCTGCTACAACTTCTAGGATTGTCTCCCATAACCCCGTCCCTTAATCCAGAGGTGACTGCAAACACCTCACTGATGGATCATGTGGCGAGAAGCTGCCATCAGCCCATGTCCACGTGGCATTTTCCAGGGAATGCAGCTTCAGGCCTTTGGATCGCCCACCATCCGTCTGCAGGGAAGGAACCACGTATGCCATACACAGACAGCACACTTTTTCTCCAAGTAACAGTAAGATTTCCTTCAGAACACGTATTATTTTTTTTTCATAAATGAGTATCTCAGCCTTTCAGTAAGCATCTGTGAGAAGCCTCATGCAGATTTATATAAAGTACCCAACACCTCACAACTCGCTTCTCGCCACTGGCAGATCAGAAGTGGAACCAAAAACAGCAGAATCTTGTTTCAGATAAACCCTTCAGCAGTTACTGTAGTCCCAGCACGGTGCCAGAGCCACCCTATGCACCAGGCTCATGGAGCACAAGGGTTTAAAGCTTGCAGTCAGCCCCAGCATGTTGGGAGCCAGCAGGCAAACTCTCTCACTGACGACAAGAGCTGAAGTGACTTTTGAAATCAGTGTAATTTAATTATGCTCATAAATGAGGCTCTTCACACACAACAAAAGGATTATTCAAAATTAAGAAATCTGCTGGCTTTTAGAAGCCTTCAAATAGATAATTTGAAGGAATCTTCTCTCTTCATTACAGACCACATTATTTAAAACTGCAGTTCGTATCTGAAAACTCTGACGAGTGATTTCCCACACCAAATGAAGGCTGAACTGGCAACTTGCAGCATTTGTTCCAGTCACAAAGTCAGCAAAACCAGGCATTTTATAATTACGTATCTTGGCTGTTGCTATTGCTGATTAATGCATTTAGATGCTCAGCCATTCTTATTGAAGGGAAAACAAAAACAGTATTAGAGCTTTGTAATTTATTATAGAGTCCTCAAATAGCCAAGGGAACTGCTTACACACACAAATATATTGAAAATGAACAGATATGGACTCAACAAAAATAATCTTAATAACCTCTCAGAAAAAAAAATCAAGCATTATGATACAAATTCAGAGTAAGGTCCTATCACATTTACAAGTGAGCTTGTAACTTGTGTTTAAGTTCAGCATTGCTCAGGAATTTTTCCTCTAGTCCAAGCTGAATCTTTTCAGTTAGTGCACTGAGCTTATACAATACATTGTTTTCCAGTATTGCAAGTGGGTAATATTGTACGTAACCAAGTAGTAACAACAGTGGTTTTAATCTTCCAAAGTCCGCTTATTTCACTAAAGGTGCACTGTTAGAACAGTAGATGTATCTAATAATAATGATTACAGCTTCTCCCATTTTTCTGTGACAACTGTGTAGTTAAAAAATGAATTCTACAGCTAGAAAACCTGTACAAATGAGAGGAAAAACAATCACTAGAGATTTGTTCAAAACGAAAAATCCTGTTTCATTTAAGTAAACTATGTTCTGCTTTTGTAGACAGATTTCCTTAACATTTTTAAGATGATTATTTTGTAAAAATATACTTTCTTACCCCACAGATAAGACAAAGAGTAGTGAGTAAGAGGGTAGGTTTAACCTAAGTATTAGGAAATTTACTCTTTACTGTGAGGGTGGTAAAGCACTGCCCAGAGAAGCCGAAGATGTCCCATCCCTGGAAGTGTTTTGAGCAGCCAGGATGAGAGGACATCAAGCTGTGCCAGGGAAGGCTCAGGTTAGATGTCAGGAAAAATTTCCTCACTGAAAGGGTTGTCAAGTATTGGAACAGACTCCTCAGGGAACTGGTGGATTCACCACCCCTGGAGGTGTTCAAGGAACAACTGGACATGACACTTGGCACCATGGCCTAGTTAACATGATGGTGTTCAAAGGTTGGACTCAATGGTCTTAGAGGTTTTTCCAACCTAAATCATTCTGTGATCTAGTGGAAGACGTCCCTGCCCACAGCAGAGGGGTTGGAACTAGATGATCTTTAAGGTCCCTTCCAACCCAAACCATCATAGGATTTTACAATCACTTACTAAAATCCCACCCTAACACACAGCATTCAGGATTAGTTGTTAGTGCTGGAAAAGCTTACAGATTTTATGGCAAACTTTGTCCCAAATTGTTGAAGCAATGTAGGAGAATCAATACTTCTCTTCGGCACAGACCTCCCTTCCCACCAAAGCAGAACAGAAATGTAAAAAATCAGAGTTGCCATCTGGAAAGAAGCCAGCCACTGAAGGAAAAGGACAATCTTCCTGTGCAAAAAGGTGCCTTCTTAACTGTTGCTCCCAGCTTCACTGAAGGAGCATCTTCCCCATTCTTACTGTCATGTACGTATTAACTGTGCTGTCACTTTGCTTTTATTTGTAATTGTGACAGCTCAGCCTGTAGTTTTCATTTTATAGAGACAGGAAAATAGTATCCAATACTGAAATCCCGTATTCTGGAGCCGGAAGTTGGTAGCCCATATGTAAGAAACCAAGATTACTTTCTCACACAAGCTGGCACAAACTTGGGTGCTTTTCCCAACTGTGAGTAGATGCATAGTTGTTAACACTGTGGGATCGGGAAAACAAGGACTTGGATTTCCAATTTAAAAACAGATCAGCCAACACATCCCCTCAATGCATCCCCCTCCCACCCCTAAAATCTACAATGTACACTTTTCATTGCTGGAGTGAAGAGAGCCCAAGCATGGCATTTTCACATTGACAGTTCATTCCCTCAGAAAACCCAGTATCAAAATTCTGCAACTTCATTTTATGGATACCAGAGCTGGATGAATACATAGTCCTAAAGTATTTTATGTATTTTTGCAAGCTGAGCCACAGAAATGCCACAATACTTGGCTATAGCTCTGCTGTATGTAAACTCTAGAAACTGGAAGGGACCAATTCAAGTGGTTATTGATCATGTTTCTCTTGAAAATTGCTACAGTTTTGTGGCATCACAGGATCCAGACCTAACTGTTAGCTGCCAGCACCATATAAAACAGGTCTCATATTTTCACATAATTTAAAATGCTTGCAGTTACCCAGTGAATTCCAACAAAGGCAACACAACGTGTTTCATTAGACTATTTCATATTTTTGTAAGCTTATTTTATTTCTTTGCTGTACAAAGGCAGAAATGCAAACCATCTCAATAAATCTACATCAGTAACTACCTAGAGACATAATACAGATATGTACACAAAGCTCACTATTTCACTTCAGTGTTGATACCATGGTTCATGCAGAGCTGGATGCAAAAATGCAAACAGCACCTACACAGTGTAAGGCATAACTCTCAAGGTATTTACATCTTGTTTCTTCTGATAGACCAGTTCTTTGTTAAACTTGTAACTGACAATCCTGCTTTAGTAGTGCAGCCTCAGAACTAGAAAGTTCATTTCTTCATTTTATACATTCTTGCACAGGTTGTGGAGCATTCCAGAAGTAGTTTTCCAACCTTCATTTTTAGAAGTAATTAATTACCTATGTTTTTTGTCAATTATTTTATAAGGTAAAAATACCATTTTCCCAAAGTTCTGTAGATCACGTGCAATTATGAAAACAAAGCTCCTAAAAGCAACTCCAGGAACTGTTGTCTTTTGGCTTGGGAAGGTAAGTAATCCTGTGAAAGCACTCAACCAATCCACTGCTATTTTTTTAAAACACTTTGGAACATTTCAAGTTATAGAGTTTGCAGATCCAAGAAGCTTTGGAAAATCTCTGTAACACAGATATTTACATTGTGTGTTATATTTTTGTATTGTAATTAATCTGGCATCTCAGATGAGTTTTTTTCTTCCTTTGGAGATCTCACTTTGAAAGGAAATTAAAAAAGAAATACAGTTACTGTCATTGTAGAAAATATAATTCCGAGTTAATTTACAAGCAAAATAAAATTTAAAAAATGACTAGGATTAAAAGGTCAACTCTTCCCCTCAACTATAAAGCAGCATTGCTAAAAATAATTTCTCTTTTGTGTTCTGAGCTACTTCAATTCCTGCCACATTTATTTTTAAGCCATGACATCCTGCAGCACTGGGGTCCTGAGAGACTATATTCCATCCAATCTTGTTTTAGGAAATCAAAATACTACATCCCCTCTTCTTAGCCTTCCCTCTCTCAGACAGGGCAGGAATGAGCACTAGCAGCACACTCTGGTTTGAAACCACATCATAACTCTCAAGCAACAATCTCAAAGCTGGACTCTGTAGTGCAGCAGCTGAGAACTGACACACATTGTTTCATCCACAGAGCGCAGCTCCGACAGGAAATCGGTAAGGAAGGAAAAGGTCAGGGAACAAGAGAGCCTTGCTGTACGTGCACGTGCCTGACTCTCTGACCTCCTTCTGCCGTGAGGTAACAACAGCAGAGTTTCCTATACTCCCACACTTCTTGGCCCACAAACTATGCTCAGAAAATTATACTTGTACAACACTACACTGAAGTTTACTAACTGCAGTTAGTGTTGACTAACTACACTGATGTTTACAACTTCATCAGAATGGTGTGACCATCTTAAAAAAAAATACTACATGTGGATAAAAAAGTAAATGGAGGACATTACTTTCATCAGCAGGAACAGATGGCTCAGTTTCAGAAGAGACAGTATCCATATTTTCACAAGTTTTGGCACATGCCGTCTCTTTTTCCACCTCACATAGATACACATTGATGGGTCCTTTTGTGCTCTTCACATGTACTTCTATGTGATCCTATAAAACAGCAACTTGCATATAATTCAAAGAACAAATCTTACACATTCTTTATCTATTTTTGCGCATATTTTAAAGCCAGATTAAGAACAGAATAAATACAGGAATGACGTAACTATTTAAAAATGTGTTACTACTTCCACATAAATTATGACTATTACATGCATTGGTAGGACGATTACTAAGCAGCATTAAGCTAATGAGTTTTCATTTTTCATGAAAATGCACTTAAAAAGTATTTGTTTAATCTTTCTACTGACCTTTAGACATATGACCAAGATTTACTATATGCTTAGGAAGAGTAACAAAACTTTACAAATCGATGCCATGGATCAAAAAGCAAATCAGAGCACGCAGCTTTAATAACATAGTAAAGCAATCCCTATCACTCCTATATCACCTTGCAAAACACCGAGCAAATAAAATTTAATGGGCAACAGAAAGAAGATTCTCTTCTTTCTACAATACAGCTTTTTAAATTCTGCCTTTTTATTGCTTCAGGAAGCCTTTGGAATTTTATCTTTTTCATCTCCACTGGATGAAAGCCAGCTCCTTTTACCAGAGAAACCACTGGAGATCTATGCAATGGATCTAAGTCTCCTAGTTCTACTTATTCATATATCCTTTTCCTAAGATACCAGCAACCTTTCTATGCACACAGCAAGGCAGATTTGATGACTACGCAATGAAGAACTCCTAAAAAACTGCACATGCAAAAACAAAGCAGAATTAAAGCTCCATTTTTTATCTTATGCTTACTTCCAGGACCTCCCCCCTCAGATCACAGCTTTAAACATTGGGTTCCCAGCACATGGGCCCCAGTGTGTAGGTGCAGCGCTGTGGGTGCGGAAGGCAGAGGTCTGGCTCCTCTGTGTGACTGCAATGGAGCCCGAGTACTGCACCGCGAGGTGAGGACAGGGCATGGTCCTGACATCCATGAAAAATCCATCTACACATGATCTACTGGAATGACAAAATGTCTTCTTTCTTTCAACCATACTGTACATTTCATACTTTATTACGGCTGTTCCATTCTCTTTAGCAAAACCAGGTAACTAAAGCTCAGATACATTTATTGTTTAATAATTAGGTAAAAAGAAAAATACTACAAGTAAGTTTCTAAGACTATTATCCCTACAGCATTGTTTAGAGGAACATAAGGAAAATGAACTACCAATATTTGCATGACAAAGAAAATGGAAGTCAATTACTGACTGCTGCTGCAAAAAAATCAAGTTTGAGAACTTACATCTTTAGGAACTGGTATTTCCAATTTGGTTTCCTCTGGAGCTTTGATTGCGATCACAATCTGTTCTTGAAATGTCTGAATGCTTCGGATATCTTGGTATGTGACATAAGCTAGTGTATACATTGGTCAAGGATTCTGTAAAGTGATTTGCTAATGGGCAGAAGCAAAAAGTGTAATGTCAAGATATGCTGAGGCAGAATTCCAGCTTAAGAAAAGTGATCGATAATGCCGCTGAGGTTACTTTAGTACTAGCTTTGTAAAATGAAGTGTTAGCTAAGAAGTGGAGAACTGCTTTTCTATATTTCTAGCAAGAAAAAGCTTGTAAAAATATATTAAATATTAAAAAAACCCTAAACACATTTGACAGTTTTCCCAGATGCTGTCATAAGTCCTACAAAGAGGGAAAACTGCCCTTGAGAAACTACATTGTTTTGTAATACCATGAAACTAATTTCTTGGGAAACTACAGAACTATATTCTAAACCACAACAAGTAAGGTGTAAAGAAAACGGGCACATTTTGTTTGAGCACAGACCTTAACATTCTGCCAAACAAGGGAGGTAAGTAATGTTTATTGTAACCTACAACCAAAATTCAATGTTTATGTCATATATTAAAAGAAATCTCTTTTTTATTGCCAAAATCCATCTGAAAGTCAAAATTGCACTGGAACCTGTCTCAAGAGATAGAACAGTATTAGGACAAAACCAACATACCATTATATCTCCTTGGCATCAGGCCACTGGGACTCCATTTTGAGTCCTGTCATCTTACTAAGCAACTTGATCTCACTGGTAGATCAAGATCTGTCCCTGAGACAACTTTACTCTCTAATGGAAGAAGGTGATAGTGTACTAAACTATTGCCCCACTTCATTCCTGTGCAGTGGAAAGGTCACTCAAGCAGCACTCCCCTGAGAAGAGGCTGGACTGTGCACAATACTGCAAAGCAAGGCACATAACTGGCCTACATAAATATAAAATAACCAGAAAGTTCCTTATTATAAAACTCGTCAAGCATTACTGTGTACCTGTGGTATCAGCCTACACTTATTACTTGATTTATATTTGCAACCAAAAACATGTGTTAAAGTAATGCAAGAGTTGAAAGGATATTTTGCATTTTCTTTGTCATCTGTTAGGTCAAATATCTGATGAGCACAATCCTCGATTAATTCATCCAGAGCTTCTTCCATGGCTGACAAGTCAGAAAGTTCATCTTTAAGGTTTTGCTGCTCTGGTGCTTTTCCAACAACTTGGTCAAGATTAGTACCTCTAAAAGAATATGAAAATTGTCTAGTATGTTTATATAAATAAAATCCTGTTTATTGAACATCACATGTACTAACAGAAAACAGTCAGGAACTCTGGCATTCTTTACTCTGCTCAAACATGCTTACATGTACTTTTGTGCTTGATACTTGTTGACATATTGGGTAATTCATACAGCCTAAGGATACAGAACTTAAAATATTATCTATGAAAATTAATTTAATATGCTTAAAAATACTCTTAGAAGTTATATAAACATTACTCAATATTGTTGAGTTTTACTGTTTCAGAAATTAGAAGTTTTAAAGGCAACTCACATCCACTGGATAATATTCTTAGATCTTTTCTGAATTAACTGGATGCCATCCAACACATTGGTGATGTCATATACTCTTCGTTTTCGTACTCCAAGTGTTGTTGCTACTTCGTTTAAATCAAGGACACCGTCTGGAGCTTTTTTAAGTAGAGCCATAAATCTTCGTGTCAAAAGCACCAAGGATGCATCAAATCGAGGCCTTTTCACTTCCACAGTTTCTGTTTTGATAGAATATTTAGGGTAAGCCACTACATAAGCATGGTGTTTCTTATATAAAAAAGGCAATAGTGATGAAGTAACAATGGAGATAAAAGTCTGGAAGCAGTGCAGTTTTTAATGCTGACATTGCAACGGTACCATATAAAGCCTATTAGCTTAGTTTGCAGTGATTGTATCTACATAGCAACATCCACCTCTGTGCTTTCAGCATTCATGACTTCACACTGCTTGGATGGATATTAATAGTTGTGTAACTGCATGTTCCATAGGACACGAGATGGGATCACTGAACGGATACCAGTGATACCCTTGGTTAACTACAGATAGTGAGTCAGGGGCACTGCCAGGGAAATACAGCTCTCTTTCTGCTCCATGATTGTTAAATTGTTTTTTCACACCCTTTTAGCCCAGATTAACCAGCAGATCTCCCAAATAACCATTAGGCATGAACAATCTGTTCTGGAGTAGAAGAACTTAGTATGTGGATGAGCTCTGTTTGCACTACTTGGCCTCTGGGCAAAAGACCTGGTCATTTCATTGTTTAATTTACTAATGGAACAAAGATCTGCAGGCACCCCAACACACGTGTTTAAGAGAGATCCCTGTGCTATGTGTACCCATTACCAACATATTTGCAGAAACAACAGAAAATTCACTGATGAACAAGCGTGTTAAACTGGAGATTGTCACTTAATGTACACAAAAAGCATCTATTTTTGAGGCACAAAAAAGACATGGTATGTGCACACTCATTTGATGCCAGAATCAATGAAAGACTGTCAAATTCTGCTGTTACGTGTCTCCTGTAAAGCAAACCAGGTATTTCATATCTAACCAAACTGTGTCCTTGAGCAATATTCCAGTCTAAGGCTTCAAGAAAAGGTGAGCGCATGGGTAAACTAACTTCCCTAGAAAATACTTCAAAAATCAGTATTTTTCCCAAGATGAATGAGACAAACTTTTTACTCATAATGTATCACACCCATTCCATAGCTGCAAATTTGTGCACTCTAACATGAAGTGACAGGTCCAACAACTCAGCATTGCTGTGAGATGTATGAAACAATTCAACTGGTGAGAAAAAAAACCACCCTAAACCCCAAACACCCAGGAATTCACTCAAGCTTGTTTTCACATTTATTAATACCAGTTGAAAACCAACATGATGTTCCAGTTTTCTCTAACTCACTTTTCCTGAGCATTATTTTCTTTATAGCAGTGTATACTTGCAGCAGATTTAAAGAGGAAAAACTAGGAAGTATTGCCTCACAACTGTTACTCGTTTAATGTTCAGCATTTCTCCTACTCTGCTGATATTAGATACAATTTCTCATTTGTTTACAGCATGTACTCACACTGTAAAAAGGCATGAAATACTTTAAGAGTAATTTTCACACATGAAACACAGCCACTTACTTTTCCCAAGCTGTGCATCTTTGTGTGCATTCAGGTCGATCATTGGTGCCTGGGGAAATAAAAAAGGAAAAAAAAACTGTCATAAAATGCTATCTATGAGGGAAGCTTCTTGAGAAGAAGTCTCCCAATCAACTTTAGATGCTATAGCCATTACAGTGCTGACAATTCAAGAGGTGTTACTGTGAAGGAATGTCACTGGATAGAAGGGATGCATGCTCATTAATTCCTGCCAGAATTTTCAGCCCTTAATCTCAGCACATCTCACTCTGTTTGGGAAAGCAGGAAACACCACCAAATGCCCTGGTGCCCAGGCAATGGTCACAACACAAACAGATACTTGTATAATCTCTACAAATACAAGCTTCAGCTATTCCATGTAGCAGCTCACCTATGGAAGATATACTGCTAATATACAGCAGTAGTTACATGTTACAAGGCTGGCAGCAGAGCCTCCTCTGTGTGAGATACTAACGTGATGAGTACACAGGTACTTCACTACACTTCTCCCCTGTTTAACAATAGAAGCATTTTCAAATTCAGACTCATTCCAATTGGAAAAGACCCAAGGTCTTTGGTCCAACCTCCAACTCCAAACAGGAACAGACATTAGATGAGAGCAGTTTATCCAAGGCTTTATCAGCTGGGTTTTTAAAATTACAAGAGGTGGAGGCTACACCTCCCTGGGCATCCCACTTCACTGCTTCCCCATCCTCACAGTGAAGAAGTTCCATTTTACATGGAGCTGCAACCTCTCTTCCTTTTTTTGTTTAAATTCATTAATATTTCCTTTCAGCCTCCCATCATGTGCGACTGTGAAGCGTCTGGCCAGCTTAAGTTCTTAACCTCCTTGGAAGTAGGGCGTGAAGCTGCGTCAGGGGAGGTTTAGGTTGGATATTATGAAAATGTTCTTCCCCCGGGGCGGGGGGATCGGGTGCTGGAACAGGGAAGTGGTCACAGCACTGAGCCTGACGGTTCAAAAACTCTTGGACAAGGCTCTCGGGCATATGATGTGATTCTGTACAGAGCCAGGAGTTGGACTCGATGATCTTATGGGTCCCTTCCAACTCAGGATATTCTATGATTCTACTGAAGGGCTGCTGTGGCTTAACAAGCTCCCTCAGGAGTTTATTAAAAGCCATTCTGCACTTCTGGGCCTAAATCAGACACAGCATTCCAAGAGCAGCCTAGTATGTGCGAAGTAAGGAAGAAGAATCACTTCTCCCAATTTACTGTCTATTCTCCTGCTAATAAAGCCTCATATGCCTCAATCTGGCACAGTGCAGGTGCATGTTTAGCCCCCAGGTCCTTTCAGGGTGGTCCTCCAGTCTGTACCAACGCAGGGTACAGGTAAAGGACTTCACACTTGAATTTTCAACTTCCTTGGTTGTTTATGAGGCGTCTTTCTTCAGACCATAAACATCATGAAGGGGCATCTCACATCCTCCTCCTATCAACAGGTCCTAGGATAGATCCCTAAGAAACATCACTTGTAATCTGCTTCCAAGTATGAACTACTAACCATTCTTCTTTGATCCTGATGATCCATCCAAGGTTTTTTTACTTATCTGGTAGTTTACTATCTCTAACATCTCAACTCCAAGAGGAGGATCCTGCAGGACACTTTCAAAAGTCCTGCTATAGCTAATATAGTTGACATTCAAGACTTTGGATGTACAAATCTAGACAGTTCATCACCAAAGGGGAAATCAGGTTGCAGGTATGGCCATGCTGGCTACTCAATCACCTTCTTCACATGCCTAGAAATAACTTCCCAGAGAACTTGCTTCACGGCTCTCAAAGCAGCTAGAGAGGCTGACCTAAGCTGTAGCTGACTTCTACAAAAATCATGAGAGCAACCTCACAATGACATCAGCCAGTTCTCTCAGGATGTATCCCAAGAGGGTCTTACGGACTTGTTTGGGTTGAGTTTTCTCAAGAGATTCCTAACTTACCACTTTTCTGTTGCTGGTTGTTCTTTAAGACACAAAGTCTAAGGAAGCATCTGTTCTGAAGAGCCATACACAAAGGCATGAGTACTGCAGCCTTATCTGTGTCTACTCTTCCTAAATCACTTGCCCCATTTAGCAGCAGGCTCAGCTTTTCCCCCTTCCACCCTGCTCCCTTCCCTCCCCCCACTTTACTGCCAATGTAGCCAATGCAGTAGCTGTAATACATTCAATGCACGTAGCTTGGGGTGCAGCTGCAGTTCAAGCTGCACACCGAGCTCCGGGGAGCAGGAGCCCCAGCCAGGGGACTGGACACTTGGCAGGAGCCAAGGATTCCAGACTTTGACTCTCCAGACTGTCAGGGTATAAAAGCTTTTGTTCAGGGTCCCTGCTCAGACGCACCAGCTTGAGCTGTTACTTTGCTGTTGCACCAACATTAAATTATATTAAGGATCCAGATGTCCAAAATTCTGCTATGGGAAACCCGGGGTCGAGCCTGTAAGGAAACCTGGTCTGTCACCTGTGTGAGTGTGGATGCAGCTGTGAAAGGTCCTTGGTCCCAGCTCAGGTGGTGGGTGACTCCCGGAGTGGCTCCTGGATGGTTGGACAGGGAAGTTTCTTTAACATTGTGACCCTTGACATTCCTTGCTAGTTTCAACATTACAACTTTGGCTTTCCAAGCATCATAACCTACATGTCCAGACAGTTTTCATCCTTCTTCTTTATAGCCTGTCCTTGCTTCCAACTTTTGTATATGTTCTCTTTGCCCTCCCAGAAGTCCAGATATAGCTGTGCCCATCTCCTAACACATTTGTCATGAGGATCAGGATGGAATGTCTCTGTCCTTACTGACCTCCCCCTCTTCAGCTCCTTCAAGTTCCAAAAAAATCTCAACTGTTGCCTGAATAAGCCAGAATCCAGGTTCTGTACTCTGCTACTAGCCTTCCTCACTACACTCAGGGTCTAGAATTCCACTTTTAAGGCTCATTCTACACCCCACTCACACAGTTAGTTTGTTTACTGTTTTGACCCCAGGTGTCCCTTAGCAGAGTCTCAGACGTCTCATTCCATAAAGGAATTTAGTCACAGTGCAATAACACAGAAACAGTCAGAGCCTCCGAGGAGGGACCTCCAACAAAGGAACCCCTGAGCTTTTATACCCTGACAGCCCAGTCACACCCAAGTCTCGCTCTTCTTCCTGAGTTCTCTGCTCCTGCCATCTCTCCCAGTGTCCATCCACCTCACTGGCACCACCATCTTTGTGCCCTTTTGTTACCCAAAGGGTTTGCAGTTCATGGCTCTTGCTGTGTCTGTGTCCATTCATCTGACCAGCACCAGCCACCTCTGTGCCCTTTCATACCCTTTGTTATCCAAAGTGTTGGGCAGTTCTTAGCCTCAGTGTTTCTCTGAGCTCCAATCCAGACCTCAGTCGGCAACTTGGAAGCCGAGCTACTGGAACTAGATGTATTCCTCAACATCCATTATTCCACGGTGTAGTGAGTTGACCCCAGCTGGCTGTCAGGCACTCACCAAAGTTGCTTTATCCCTCCCCTTCTCAACTGGACAGGGGACAGAAAATATAACAAAGGTTCATGAGTTAAGGACATGGAGAGATCGGTCACCAAATACCATTATGGGCAAAACAGACTCGAAGTGGGGATATTAAGCGAATTTATTACTAATAAAATCAGAACAGGATAATGAAAAGTAATGTAAATCTTAAAACCACCTTCCTGTCACCCCTCCCTCCTTCCCACCACTGGCACAAGGAGATGGGCAATGGGGGTTCATCACACGTTGTTGTTTCTGTCACTGCTCAGAGAGAAGTCCTTCCCCTGCTCCAGTGTGGGGTCCCTCCCATGGGAGACAGTTCTCCATGAACTTCTCCAATGTGAGTCCATCCCACGGGCAACAATTTTCCATTAACTGTTCCAATGTGCATCACTTTACCAAGGGGTGCAGTCCTTCAGGCACAGCCTGCTCCAGTGTGGCTCCCCCACAGGGTCACAAGTCCTACCAGAAAACCTGCTCCAGCATGAGCTCCTCTCTCGATTGGACAGCAGTCCCTGCCAGGAACCTGCTCCAGCAAAGGTTTCCCATGGGTCCATAGCCCTCTCTCTGGCATCCACATGCTCTAGTGTGGGTCTCCTCCACAGACTGCAGGTGGATCTCTGCACCACTGTCGACCTCCAGGGGACATCCTGATCCACCACAGTCCGTACCACAGGCTGCAGGGAACCTCAGCTCCAGCACCTGGAGCACCTCCTCTCCCTCCTTCTTCACTGACCTTGGTGTCTGCATAGTTGTTCCTCTCACATATTCCTCCTCTGCTCTTTTCTGGCCACAATTACACCTTGTGCAAAAACTTTTTTTGTTCATAAATATGTTATCACAGAAGACACCCTTTCTCACTGGCTTAGCCTTGGCCAGCCGTCTCTTGGATCTGCCTGGCATTGGCTCTATTGAACATTCCAGTAGCTTCCCCCAGAAGCCAAACCTGTAACCTCCCCCACACCTCTGGCTCCTGCTACCAAAATCTGGCCACACAAACCCAATACACAACGGCCATTATAGCTGAGGCTGTTGATGATTATCACATCCTTGACTTCTCTGTTTATAGAAAACCAATTCAGGAAACTATCACTCCTCATCTTAACACCTACATAACGAAGCTGTGCCCAACATCCTTTGCTTTTTAAAATCATCATCTCCAACAATAAGAAATTTTCAATCATCGGTGTAAAAACTAATGTGAACTCTTCATAGCTATAAGAAAATACTACCAATATCATTTAGTCCAACTGTCAAAAAGAATTAAAAAAACAAAACAAAAAACTTTAAGGAGCTTCAGAAAAGTAGGCCTGTTTTTTGTTCGCTACCTCACAGCATTACTAAAAGTGGTGGTAGCAACTGCAGATAAGATTACCTCAACCCCAAGGATGTTCAGAAAAGAACAGTATTCCATCGCAGCACATTTTTCTCAAACTTAGCTATAACGTATTTAGCTCGAAAAACCATCGCTTTGCACTCTAGAACCTTTACTTGGCAGCCTGTTCCAATGCCACGAGGGAGAGAAGCATCCCATGGCTCCTTCTGGGTGCCACGTTGCCCAGGGCCGCTGCACCTTTCCCGCTCAGGGACGGAGGCCGGGCTTTCGGCCGACTCCTCAGAGCCTCCCACGGCTTCAGCGCCGTCCCGCCCTTTCCTCACCCACAGGCAGCACCCCCTGCGCCGCCCGCCATGTACCTCACTCACACACAGCGTGTCCGGCTGCAGCGGCCTCAGGCGCTCCCACTTGTCGGGGCTGGCCATGGCCGCCTGGCCCCCCTCCTCCTTGCCCCCAGGTGAGGCGCCGGAGGAGGGAGGGCACACGGTCGCCCTCATGCCGAGGCTCCGAGCCCCCGCCGAGCGCGGGGCACCGC
>WEIV01025272.1:2616-40593 GCA_013390005.1 Calyptomena viridis | reverse complement strand
GCGGCGCGCGCGCGCGCCACCGGCCCACTTTCCCGCGCTGCCGGTTTCCCGCCCTGCCCGGCTTCCCCCGCCCCCGCGGGAATCCCGCATTCCTCCGGGCGCGGGGAGGAGCGTGCCGAATCAACGCCTTTCCTCCCTTCCCGTGACTCTCCCGGGGCGGCGGAGGAAAGGCTGTGCTCCCCGTCTTCCTTCTCGCCCGTGCCAGCAGCGCTCTGAGCCCTGCAGCGGCCGGTGTGGGCTGAGGGGAGGGACCGCGGAACACCCTGAGTTGGAAGGGTCCCCTAAGGATCATAGATTCCGACTCTTGGCCCTGCACAGGACACCTAATAATCACATCCTGTGCCTGAGAGCGTTGTCCAAACGCTTCTCGAACTCCGTCGGCCTTGGTGCTGTGACCATTTCCCTGGGGAGCCTGTTCCAGTGCCCAGCCACCCTCTGGGGGAAGAACCTTTTTTAATATCCCAGCTAAAGCTCCCCTGACACAACTTAAGGCCGTTCCCTCGGGTCTTGTCGCTGGTCACCACAGAGAAGAGATCCATGTCTGCCCCTCATGAGGAAGCTGTGAGTGCACCGAGGTGTCCCCTCAGTCTCCTCCAGGCTGAACACACCAAGTGACCTCACCTGCTCCTCACACGGCTTCTCGAGAAGGATGAAGCCCTCACCATTTTGGTCACTACAANGGCTTCTCGAGAAGGATGAAGCCCTCACCGTTTTGGTCACTACTCACATTTTGGTCACCATTTTGGAGGGAGATTTTTCTTCCTTCAGTGTACAGCATAAGCAAGAAGAGAACACCCTGCCCAAGCATTGCTGTGCAGATAGGTCTGAGAATAATTAATATTGCTTTCTTGCCAAATAATCTGCTTCTGTCACGACTTGCTAGTACTCGGCAGCCAAAGCTGTGTGTTGCTCACTGGGCAGACATGGACAGAATGCCCATGGGAAGAATCACAGGTGAAGGGCAGGGTATGTTCCTCTTCAGCCAGACAGGAGCCAGTCAGTGTCACTTGTCCAAACTAACTGTCCATTTACGTCCCAGCGACATCCTTTCACCATTGCTCCTGCCCTTTCCTCCACACTACTGATAACCTTTTACAAACACTGACGTCATGACGCCTTGCTCATTTGCCAACATCAGCAGTAATCTCAAAATTTCCAATTGAATAGGTAACTTCTGTTTTTCAGACTAAAACATTTATTTTAAACACAGCTCCTTGTTAAATAGCCCATCAGTTGCTCGACTGCTCTTTATGACAAATAACTCTCTTCTATGACAGATAAGTCTGCCATGGAGTTCTTTTGCTTAAAGAATTTATGAAATATTTTGCTTCCCCACCTACATTCAGTGAAATTTCCAGTCACTTCCCTCCCCTAGTTTCATCAGATGTTATGTAAAACTGCCAGTCTGGTATGAGGAATTCATGAAGAACTTTGTAGTCTAATATGTCAGATTGAATAGGTCAAATGACACTCTACTATTTTGGAAAAATTAATTTTCATGTACTAGGTGTTTCATAGCACTTCCAGTTAGACATTCCTTTGGAGTAGCTTATGGTGTCACCAATGATACATCAGATGCCTTGATAGGAGATGGAGTTTTCTTCATAGCAACCGATTTCCAATCAAATATTTCCATGGTAATAATTGTCCTTGTAGACAAGTGTAGAACTAAGGTAAATTGTTCTTGTGCTCTAATGAATTAATAAGAATAGAAAGGGGGAAATTATGTTACAGCTTCTCAAAGGCAGGATGTCTGTGTTTCAGGAGACATGAAGTCTGGAGCTGTGAATTTAAAGACGTCATGTAAATGCTGGTTGTCAGTATTGCAAGGCAGATGCAGAAGGTTTCCCTACCATGGAAGGGACATATGACTACACTGAAATGTAAAAAATGCTCATTTTGTACAGGCAACACAATCTAATTCCTAACTGCTTTGTGGTGATGAACGTAGCACCTTAAGAAATGAATATTTCTCCCTCTTTGTTATACTCTGGAAGATGTATCTTATAATTGCAATTACAATTATACAGATTGTATAAAGTCACTGTGAGAAAGTAGATTTTTTTCCATCTGGAACAGCAAAATGGTTTGGAATAGATGTCTTAGGCCACTTTAGTTTGAGGGGATGCAAGGAATGTGCCATGCAGTATGAAAGTTATTGAATAGGATTTGTGACTGTTAGCTGCTCAGATATTAGGAGAGAGGCTAACGACTCATAATTTGAGGATTAGGATACATGAATTCCTGTATTAACCCATGTGAAAAACATTGCATCAACATTTAACTATGCTGTTGTTCTAGCCAGTCATAAGATCAAATCCTGTTGTTCCTGTGCTTCTATGTCCTTGCCTGCTGACATATCTAATGGAGCAAAGAAGAAGCCCACATGGATTCAGATTCAGGAAGAGTTTTCTATATTTACATGAAAATTAAAAAGCCTAATTATTCTTTTAAATAAAAATTAGATTTTGAAGTAACTCACTTGACAATCAGGAGTTTTTGCTGTAGCATTCTGCTGATAAAAGAGTTTGATTCTGGTGTGCTATTATTTACATTTTATAAAGCTGGTAATTGAATATCACACATTCTTTATTACTCCTGTAGATGAAAATGCAAATTATACCCCATTTACTGTTATCTTAATGCATATGAAAATGGTGTGCATTCTTTTTAATATCTCCAGACATTAGTCATACAAGACATGATTCTTAAAATGAAGGATTTGACTATTCATCTGGAATTCTTTTTTTTTTTTTTTTTTAAATTGCACTGATTCTTAATGTGCCACCAGGGGGCAATAATTCCATTTCCTAAATCTGATCTTTTACCATCAAAATCTGCCAGAACAGTGGGCTCAGTAACATTTTTGAGGGACTACATGCGAAAGTCAAAACATAACATTTTAAAAAATGCTTCATTCATGTAATTTAATATTTCACCCTGCACTATTTAGGCATGTAGGTTTTACTTTTATTTTAAGCAACTGAAGTTAGACTGCTTTGTGAAAGTTTTTACTGAACCTCGTGCAGCACTGTAATGGTGCAAGGTTTGGATATCATGCAGTATACCTTTTTTATGGTTCTAGATTGTAATCGTAATATTCAAAAATTTGTTTTGAACACCATTACTTTTTTTTTTGGTTACACTAATACCCTATTAATATTTATTAGCCTGTATATGTGATCCTGAATTTGGGAATTATATCTCCTGACAGGGACCTTTATATCCTTTTATGGTATGTATTTTTTTTGTTTATGTACATAGTACTTCCAACATACTGCTGCTAAAGCCAAAATTGCCTTCTGTAAAAATCTTTACAATTCTGTATCAAATGCAATCTTTCCTTTCATGATGATCATCTTGTAATTGGATCTTCCATTAGGTGCATACATATTGCTGAAAAGATGAGCCAGAGGAAATACCTTCCCGCAAATGCGCAAAGGTACTAAATCATGAAAGACAGCAATAACTATAAGTATCTGTTTAAACTATGTAGAATTATAGAATAATCCATATTTTTGTATACTAGTATGTCTGTCTGAATAAACTTCCAAGCCTCCCTAAGGTCCTCGCCACTGCATAATGATTAGGCATAGAGGTATAAATTTTTATGCTGTAAAATGTAATGATTAAATCTGTTTCTGGCAATAGTAGAGTCTTTCTTGATGTGCTCAGCTTAATGTGACTGAAAAAAATCGTAAGTGGCAAATAATCATCCATTGATTTTAGAAGCCAGACCTCTTATTTCTTCATTTTGTTTCATGAGTATGAGGAAGATCAGGTCAGTTAATCAGATCTGAACGGCACAGGGCTAAACAGCATTCTTTTTTGTCATGTCTTGAATGGCATTTAAAAGTCATGGATGCAGTCTCATGTTGGATATGTAGGGTTTAGCTCATGATTTAAACTGAATCTCTTATATTTTCTGTCTGTAAATCAGAAGAGAAATTATATAGATGGAAAAATACCCTTAAGGTGACATTAAGAGTTATGTAAATAGCAGGTGCTTGGTGCACATGAACACTGGTGTCTTACAGAAAAGGTTCAGTGATTATTGTGTTCTTAGTAAGGTTTGGAAATCTGGCAGCAAGCCATGTACCAGAGCCTGAGGGTTTCTAGGCAGAGGTCTTGACAGAGACTGCTGGAGGTTTTGATCCATGCTAAGGAGTTTATAAACAGAAGATTCCTGTTGCATAAGGAACAGGAATATTATATTATGTTAGTAATTTGAATCTTTTGAGTCACAGAGGAGGTACAAAATTCTGTGATGTATTTAATTTTGTTGGTTTTAAATGTATGGAAAAGTTGAAGTATGTCCTCATGAGATGGTTATTGTTACATCTTGAGTTTCAAAGTATCTTTGAAGTTGATTATTTTGTTTGTTTGAGTTTGTTTTTGTTTTTCCTTTTGTGTGTGTGTGTGTTTTTACTTTAAGTGAAGATTTCCTAGTTTTAATTCTTGTATTATTTAAAATTTATTATTTATTTTCTCTCATAACATGAAAAAGTGTTCTATAGCACCTACTTGCAAGTAGAGTAACTTGTTCTTATGTGTGCACTGAGGCTTCTGATTTAGCACATCACAGATGGTGAGCTTGTCTCTAGATGCATAAAAATCATTCAAGCCTAACAGTGAAGTGTTTGGGTTGGCCACTGCCATCCTTTATTCTTTCTCACTTTCTTATAGCAGTAAGGACTTGAAATGGATGAGGAATGTTGGGGAATCTGTTTGTGATGAGAGAAGATAGAAGAGAAAGAGTTTCTGGGAAGGTAGGTTGTCAGCCATTGGGAGGCAAACTCTAGGTGGATGCTGGAAAAGCAGAAACCTGTGGTCCCTTTGAGTGTGATTTATCCCATGATCCTGTGACCAGATGTGCAGGCACAGTACAAGAAGTCTACAAGTGTAGACTTAATGCAATGTCAAAGTGATAGTCTCTTCTATATTCTCAATTATTTTCCCAACATTGTGTGTGCCTTTCTGACAACTCAAAAAGCCTATGTTTTCAGATAACTGTCTATGGTGTTCAAAACCCTCTTAACTAAGTGGGCAAGAGCCCAAAGTTTTGCATGTACAGTTGGCAGCTACAGTACAGCAGTGGAAAAAAGGCATCAGAGTGTGATACTGTGAAGTGTGGCTTTGGGAACAACATCCCTCCATTCTCTCTGTGCCAAGTTACTTCCCTGAACCTGGACAAAAGCAGGTAGTAAGGAAGAAGTGTCTTTGGCATTGCCTGGTTCTGTGGCTGCTGCTGTTGTCTGAAGTAGCAGCAAAAACACCAGTTCAAAGAAAAAGAGTTGTCTGCTGCGAGGGGAAAGGGCTGCACTTCATGCTGCCGGCATGTCCATTGCCATTGCTGGTGTGCTCCTGCACTGGAGAGGCTGATCAGGGCTGGACTCTGCTTTAGTTCACTGACCATTCTTTCTTCCCCCACTCTCTGGACAGGTAACTCTTCTCACCAACTGCTTTTGCTCTTCCACCGATCTCCAAATCTCTGTAGAATATCCCTACCATCAGCATTTTGTCTCTGACTTCTTCCTGCCCTGATGCTACTATGGGTTGTTAGAGCCATAAGGCAGACATTTTCTTGCACATCTATTATTTTTCATTTGTTAGTATTTAATCTGCCTTTTCAATCATTCACTTCTATGAGATATGCCTGCAACATTTCACAGTTTGTGTTTGGGTATCCTGAATAATCTTCTGTCACTCCACTGTTCTGTGCTGTACAATGTATCAAGCTCTGTTACAGCAGCGTTCACCTCATCAGTCAGCCTTGGCGTTCTGCTCTCGTATGCCACTCTCTTCATACTGCTGTTGGTTTAAACTATTGGTTACATGTCTTAACCTTGTAGATAGTAGTTCAGCAGCTTCATATTTGGGTAAAAAACCCTCTGGTCCTGGTGACGTTATTTTCCAATGATCCATCCATTCTAAAGTTTCCCTTGGGGACCATCAGGAAAAAAAGTTCTGACCTTCAGAAGTTGTGCTGACGTGACATCTCTGGATGTTCTAGAAAAAGCTTGTAGATTATTTTATAGAGATATTTTAGCACTCAAATAGGTGAGAAATTTGATTCTCTCCCCTCATTTTAACATTTTTATTTTTAAAGGTTACCTGTTTTTAAAATAAGAACTCTGACTTAGTCCTTAGTACAGCTGAGTGGTACTGTTGTCCTTATGGTTTGGTAAAGGCTATTGGAAAATAGTGTGTATACTGGAAGTTGGTAGGAAATGTTTCTGTACATAGTGCAAGATAGCACTTGTTTTTAAAAAGCATATTGCAGCCCACAGCTCAGGAAGGAAAGTCTTGATTCTGGCAGTCTGGCTGTCAAAAGGTATCCAGTTCAGGTCTTTACTCTAGCTTGAGTTTTGAAAAGTTCTGCCCTGGTTTCAAGGCATGACATTAATTTGGATCTTTACATTGTGTGAGACACGCTGAGGTGCAAGTCTCTCGATCATGGAAATAGGCAGCATGCCCCTCTACTGCAGCACAACACTGTACCTCATTCTGAATTATTGGATGTGTCAGACACATCTGGTTAAATTTAAACAGTTTGCCAAGAGTTGCCCTGGCTGGGTTTTCAAGTGGGAGAGGGGATAGAACACTGTGCTAGGATGCTCCTCTGCCAAGGAGAAGTTGGAAGAAGCCGCTCCTTTGAATCACATGCTGAGCATATGAGATCTGGCAAGTCTGGATTATAATTTTTTCAAGTCTTAATTTCTGGGCAAAGTGATTGAGATTATTATTATTATGACAGAGTGAATAGATTAGTTCCTTAATTTCAAGTCAGTCATTTAGATTATCATTCTCAAGCTGGACCAAATCTGTATTGTTTTCACTAGTTACTGAGATTGTCGTAGCACTGAATGAAGATAAAGACTATGTTCTGATGATTTTCAAGTTAATTGAAAGATTGATCAATAGATTTCTTTGATATGGTGAATGTTGATTAGAAGGTATTTTTCTTTTATTTTTGAGATGATCCAGGGAAGGTTAGTATTGTTCCTCTGGACCACCATGCTTCATGTGTCCCTGTGGANTGAGATGATCCAGGGAAGGTTAGTGTTGTTCCTCTGCCCTGTGGCCCACCTTCTTCTGACCTTAGATGTGTCGTGCCTCCTAGCTGCCCTATGAGGCAACCAACAATGAAGAGATGTGGGCTAGGATATCTACAGTTTTAACATAACTTGTAATTATTACACCTTCACTGTGTCTGACCTTGGCTTTACAGTAGCTAATTTGCTGCTTAATTTTAGGCACTCAGTAAAAGAGACCTCGTGAAGTGAGTGTCTAATACATCTTCCTACATCATCAGAGAGAGTGAGGTGCCTCTCAGGGCCTCCAGAGGGAGATCCTGTCCACCTAACTAACCTTAAGCAGACAAGATCGTTTAGAAGTCTTGAGCTTCACCTACCTTTCTCCACAGTCTCTGTAACAAACATAAACATTTCAGAAGGACTGTTTTATCATGTATTCAAAATTAAGTCCTTAAGAAGAGTAAGCTGGCTAGCTGTAATTGTATGTGATTTTTGGGACCTATGTATTGGTTGCCTGAAAGTGTTTCTAGTCATCTTGTCTGCTAAAAGTGAAAAAAGACCCCTTGAATACATTTGAAAAATCAGAGGACTTGTGCCTGTGTTTTCCATGATCTTAAAGGGGTTATTTCATAGCTCATAATTTTAAAAAATGCCACTTGTTACTTTTTCACTTTCATTCTCTATTGCATCATCAGATTATGCTGGTATTTAAATCTGAGTTTGCAGGGGAAAAGTTTGGAAGCTGCTTTTATAAAAGCTATTTAGAATAAGGATTGAGAAACAAAGAGCATAAACAATAGGTAAGCTGGATTTGGGAGATAACTAGCTATACAGGGCACTTTTCTTTATCTGTATAGATTGCTTAAACTAATCTCCAAATGGCAGGCTTTGGCTACTGTGACTAGATTTTTTTTCACACACAGAAAAACCCCCAAAGTTTCCAACTTCTCCAGAAGACTTCCACTTATTCCCGGTTTTCCCTGTGCATCTTCTGTTTTATAACTCTTTTTTCCACTCCGACTGCTGAAATTGTATGCACTTTAGACCCTAGAGCCAAATAAGGCACGTCTAGTTGGGAAGATACCATATTCAGTGGGAAGCAGGGGTGAGGATGCATAAGGCCGGAGAGGAAAAGGCGGGGGAAGGGTGAGGGGGTTGTATTCTTGACCTTAGGTAGCTGGTGCTGAGAGGTAGCGCATTGTGTGGGAGCACAGACAGAACTAGGGCTTGTGGATGGGAAGGAGGGAGCAGGGAGGAGGGAGGAGGAAGCTGGGACAGCGAGGGGGGAGGAGGAGGAGAGAGCAGCATCTCTATCTTTCTTTGCAGACCACGCTGCTAAACAGCGAGGGGAGGCTCATGCTTCCCTAATATCCATCACTCCCTGCTTCCAGCGTGGTCGCAGACAGAGCAACAAAGAGGGTCTCGGAGGTAAGATCCATGCAACTTGCAAAGCTGTAGCGTTTGCCAAAATCAGGACAAGCAGCAGCAAAGATAGAGAGAAAAGATTATCAGCACCTGGGAATGCTCAGGGACGGCAGGGTGGTAACTAGACGCCCAGGTCTCCTGAAGGTTAGGGAAGTGTTAGTCCCAGCAAAAACAAGAACGAGTAAGAGGGGAGCAGATCGGAGGGGATCGGGATACCAGCCAGCAGTGTTTAGCAGTGGGCAGCTTGTGTCCCAACTCCCTGTGTAGGGAGAGGAGAGAATAGGTTAGCAGCATAACTGATACATGGATAAATGAGGCTTAACAAAAGATAAAAATGGTTTATTTACTCAAAATAGAGTTATGGAGTGAAAAAACCAATTCATTAATTTGCGTATGTCAAAAGAAAAAATAAAAAAGGAAAGCTAAAGTCTGCATGTTGTTTGTAATTCTTTTTACATGAAAGTTTGATTTTTCATTTTAGGACAGTGTTTCAGTTGAGAAATGCATTTAATAGAACAACAAGAAAAGAAGGCAAAACTCCCAAGTTAACTGTGTTTTTTTTAAGTCAAAGAAAATGGGCTGTATGACAATTATTGTAAGAAAATATTTGTGATACCCAGACAAGGTATGCTGTTTGCCCTGAGAAATACTGTTTCATTTTATTTAGGAAAAAACAAACCATAATTTGGTGCCAGCCCGATATTTTTAATTATATGCAATTCATCCACTTAGACTAAAAAATCAGCAATTTGGTAGGTGTATTTATAAAGTGGACTGTTTATTTTTGGTTGTGGATACTGGAAGCTTCTGAAACTACAGAATCTATACATTGGAGACATTGATGATTCCTTTTTGCTTGTGCTTTGTCTCATTTACTTTACTTTTTGAGGTATGGGCTTCATTGGTTTTGATCTAACACCTCATAAAACCTTATGAAAATTATTGAATAGTAAAAGCTGTAGTGTCAGTGTTTGTTGTTGAACAACAACTACAGAGAAAATTAACGGTGGATTTTATGTCTTATGAATGAGAGTCTTTAGGATCTAATTTTTTTTTCTATGAAACGCAGAATCATTCTCCAAAGGTAGACATTCTTTAATATTTGTGTTTATTTGGAAGTTTCTGTGTTTTAATCTCAAGATTAGGTAACTAAAATAGCTGTAGTGAGTTGATTCAGTGTGTGAGTGAGGAAGTTGGAACCACCATTCTCTGCTGCATTGGGGAACTTGGAAGTGGTGAACCCGAGTTTGATTTGCTTTTTCATCAGTGTAAATTTACTGGTACAAGTGCGCATCAAATCAACATCAGGTTCTGTACTGGTCTACTTTGCCTCATTTTTCTTATGAAAGAAGGAAAAGGACATCACAGCAATGGGACTTTTCTTCCACCAGTTTTTACAATGATCTTAATTGCTATTTCAGGGCTTATTTCAGTTATATTATTATTTTCTAACAATGAATAAGAGTCAAACATTGGTCACTTTGTCTGGTGTGGTATTCGTCAGCTCTAGCTTTGAAACTTACTTAAGTCCTTAGAAAATCAGGGGGTTTATTGTAAAAGAAAAAACAAAATGGCTTATTTTCCTGTCAGCCCCTTGCTTACAAAACTAAGCAAGGGGCTTAGTTTGGTTGAGTTTTTTAATCTATCTTCTGTTTTGGTAATTTCAGGAATGAGTGATGTATTTTGAAACCTCTTGTCCTTAGCATACAGCTGTTTAGGCAAACATTGAATTAATTGAGGCTTTAAAAACCCAAACATACCATGTTTGAAATGGCTTATTTTTTAATTTATTTTTTAATTTATTTTTTGATTTTGATTACAGTTTCGATTTTCTGTGGCTTCTGGTACAGAAATGGCATGTTCTCACTTTGGAAAGGTTTAACTGTGTTATGTGCATAAAAAACCAGTAACAAAACAAGCCTAACAAATCTACTACTGCAGGTAAATTTTATTTGAAGCTAACATTCTTTTCTAGTTAGACAATAGTTAGCTATTGTTATCTTAAAGCAACCTTCTAAGAATTGTATTGTTCTTTTAAGTTTGTAAGGGCTGGATGCAAAGCTCCCAGAAGTCAGGAAGAGACATTCCATTGACTTCAAATGGCTTTGGATCAGGCCTGTCACGTGAGATTAGCTCCTGACAGAAGATGTTATAAGAACAAGCCCAGAAAAGAATGATTTAGGGATGGAATTTCACTTATGCTATGATCATTGCTTTGTGAATATCTATTAGGCACAATGTTTTTGAAGCAATGTTTCATTTGTTTTCTGTTAAAAATAATGTATTCCTTGGTATTGGGAATAGCTTTGTAGAAATTTTTTTTCTAACTTAGGTCTTGAATCTATTGTCTATTTGTGTCTGTAATTAAATACCTTATTCAGTAGTCTGGATAAAATAGCTTAGTCTCTTAGATGGGATTTTATAATCTAGTATAATACTGTGCATTATCTGCGTGAAGTTTAGGAAAGGCTTTTTCAATGTGAAATAACAAATTCAAAACAACGGTTTGAGTTCTGTTTTTCTTGTTAAATTAAAAGAGTGCATTCTGTATAAGAATGGCTTCTATAGTTTTTCTTTTAATAAAACAACACCTGCCCCCAAAACCCAGGAGAGATTACTGTATAATTGTTGTGTAAACTGTGAAAAGTGGCCAAGTGAGACATTTGCAGTTTATCTGCATTTCAAACGTATGGAACTTACAAAATGTAAAAGTAACCACGAGAAAAACAGTGTAGTTCTGTATAACAAAATAAAGTGGGACCATTTTACATCATGAGTTATATAAGGCAAAATTTGGATTAGGGTCTTGTAAAGTTTCAAAGGTGTTTTTTTATTAATAAATGAAAGCCTGTCAGACTCCCAAACTCTGTAGTGATACTGGGCATAATTATCTATAGGCAAAAATTACCTTTGGTTCTTATTGGCTGTGGCTTTTCTAATGAATACAAAGTTTGCACAGTGAATGATAAGTGATCTGTCACTCCTTTTTTTCACCTTCGTACAAAATAAAGCATTTATTCTCAGCTGAGGTCAGGCACAACCAGGGATTTATTTGATGTGAATAAAAACTACAGGAAGATAAAACTGTAGATTTCACTTGTGTAATAATTCAGGACATTACTTGTAAAAAGAGTAGTGAAAATATTTGTGAACACTAGAATGATTTGGAAGTTGCTGAAAAGTTTTAAAGATTGTTTCATCCTACAGCTATTTTCATTATCTTCACTCCAGAGATAATGAAATGGTTGATTTATTATGTAAATGCATAATAATTTTTTTTAAAGTAAACATCTTTTGCTTACTTGATTGCAGTGGAAAGGATGGTTTAGTTAAATGAGATATCCAGATGCTGGTGACATTTTTGCATAGGTGGAAGTATAAATGGTTTCAAAGAATCACAGCATTGATCAGTTTGGAAGGAGTCACAGTGGGTCATGTGGTCCAACCTCCCTGCTCCAGCAGGATCATCCCAGAGCACATTGCACAGGACTGCACCCAGATGGTTCTTGAATGACTCCAGTGAGGGAGTCTCCACAGCTTCTCAGGGCAATCTCTTCCAGTGCTCAGTCACCCACACAATAAAGAAGGTCTTCTCATGTTCCAGTGGAACTCCCTGTGTTCCAGCTTCTGCCTGTTGCCCCTTGTCCTGTTGCTGAGATAGGTTGAGAGTGGTCTAGCAATGATGCCTGAGAGAACTCACGTTCCCTCACTATTTGTGGGTGCATCCCATCAGGGCCCATGGACTTGTGAATGTCAGGTTTGACTAAACAGTCTCTTGCCCAATCCTCCTTGACCCAGGGAAAGTCTTCCTCCAGGACTTTTCCCTGGTTTCCTGGGTCAGGGATTCCTGAGGGCAAGCCTTGCAGTGAAGACTGAAGCAACGAGAAACGTTCAGTATCTCAGCCTTCACTGCATCCTCTGTTGCAAGGATCCTGGTTTCATTCAGTTGTGGACCTATGTTTTCCCCAGTATTCCTTTTGTTATTGGTGTATTTGAAGAAGCCTTTGTTGGGTAGTTTTTAGTTTTATGATTTTATTCAATGAAAACTCTTCTGTCACTGGTGTATATGTTGCTTTACACTTTGTTGATTTCCTCCTTGTACTGCTATATTACCACATTTTTTGTCATTTGTCATCTATCGTGTAAGGAAGGGCACAGCATTCACATGAGTGGTAATTATGTCTCTGCTGCTGAGAAAGACAACCATAAAAGAAAGGAGATAAACCAAGTCTCATCTTTTCAGCATCAGACAAATATTTGACCAAAAACCAGGCCTCTAGCTATGATACAAGCATCTTACACACTTGCTGCACAGTGTTATATCTCCTGCTTTGAAGTTCATGTGATACTGAAAAAGTAGGAAAGGTATCTTGATGATATACTGTAATACTCTGCCTCACAGTGAGGTTCTCATTTGAAGGACAATTTATAAGGAATATTTCCTAGGCAGTGGCATTAGTCCAATTCCATGTGTGTAATACATGGCTGATAATTGTGGGGGCCATGAGATATTGACCAGGCTTATCCATGAAAAATGGTAGCTGAGAAAAAGCAACATAAAGTGCACATTCTGTATTTAGAAGAGGTTGCAAAGACCTGGAAACATCTCCTTTAACTCCGTGAAGCAAATCTGGGTGCAGAATCAGAGAGATGGTATATGTAAAGCTCTAGTCTTCTACTGATACTGCAGTCCATTCCCTAGGAGCAGGTGGGCTTCCACAACGTGAAATGAGGGTGCTGCTTCACAATGAGAACTTGCTATAGTTTTAATATTGTTGATGGATTATCGTGGAATTTACTGTCTCTTAGATAATATGAATACATTGGAATGTTTCTTCTTGCCATGTAAAGGACTGCTTAGAAAGTTAATTTTGAATTAGTCCAAAAATTATTTTTGTCTAGCAATGCTTGTTTAGGTCTTGCTCAGATTGAAAAAAGGAGTTTTAAGTATCCAGGTTTCAGGGTAGTGAGGTCCTAGGCATGAGCCAGCTGGTGAAGGATGATGTCCTGCTCTGCTCTGCACTGGTGCAGCTTCACCTTGAATATTGTGTGCAGTTTTGAGCACCACAATATAAGAAAGATATAAAGCTATTAGCTCCAAAGGAGGGCAGTGAAGATGGTGAAGGGGAAATCGTATGAGGAGTGTCTGAGGTCACTTGGTCTGTTCAGCCTGGAGAAAAGGAGACTGAGGGGAGACCTCATTGCAGGGCTAAGAGTTGGACTTGATGATATTGGTGGGTACCTTCCAACTCAGCATATTCTGTGATTCTTTTCATGGGGCTGCTCTCCAGCCTCTTATGTCTCAGTTTGTATGTATAATCAGGATTATCTCATCCCAGATGGAGAATCCAGGACTTGCTCTTGTTAAATTTCATACAGCTTGTGATTGCACTGCTGTCTAATCTATGCAGGTCTCTCTGTATATAAGGCCGCTTGACCCTCAGTGGAGTCCACAGTTCCTCCTAGGTTAGTATTTTCAGCAAACTTACTCAATGTACATTTGATTCCTGTGTCCAGATAACTTATAAAAATATTAAAGAACACTGGCCCTAAAAGTGAGCCCTGTGGCTCACCTCTGTACGTGACTGGTGTCATTCCATTTACTGTAACCCTTTGAGTCTTCATCTTGTCATCTTACCCTTGAGAAGTTTGTCCTCAAAATGACAGTGACTTTTGTCCTGTATGAAATAGTTGTCCTATATTGTCACTGTGTCTTGAGCACCTTTTGAACATTCAGCTGTGAATTTCATAGTATTGTAAATTAGAAAAATGAAGCTGCCTTTTTTCTTTATGCCTAAAACAACAAGAAAATTAACAAAGACATGAAATGAACAAAATTATAACAACTTCCCTTTTTAGGATATCTTCCATTTGCCTGCACTAGCCCATTGATGAACATTAGTACCAATATGTTCACATGGCCTCAATTTGAACTATACACTATTTCTTTTACAAATTGTCCATGCATAAATGAGAGTTTACAGCCTAGACAGACAGCATATGTTAGGATATATGTTTCAGTTACCATGGCCTAGCTGCATGCATGTTTAATCAGCTGCTCTGTCATAATTACCTATAGCTAAAAGCTTTTGTCTCTGGGGCTTTAGTAAAAAGTCAGAGACTTTAGATTAGTTTGCACTAAGACATCACCACCATCTATCTTGCAAACTATGTTTTCAGTTTCTTGATCTCTATTTTTTACATTCTTCTGCCATTTACTTTCTCTTCCATCAAACTTAATCGTAATCTTATTTTCTATTTTTTTTTTAAAGTTTCTTATACTATAATATAGAAGTATGTTTTGATACAATTCTTGAGATAGTTCTCAGTGGGCTGGGGGGGTGGAAGTGGGTATTTTTGAAAGGCAAGCTGTTAATTTAATGTACTGGTCTACAAGCAATCTTTACGCCGACAATCCTACATCTTCCAGTTTAACAGTGACATATGGAAATTTAATAGAGAAGGGAAAAGGGCTCCTCTTCACAGGAATACTAGGAGGAACAACAAGGAAAACAGGCAGTGTTGCTGTTTTCTGGGAAGATGTACTGGGCACCGGTGACAGAATAAAAGGGAAATACAGTCAGCTCTCTTTTCCTTGAGATTATTAAACAGACTTTGGGTTCGGTGATGCAAAAACTGGTCTTCTTCATACCAGTTCAGATAGCTATGTTAGCGAGGCTCCTTGGTTAATGGACCCACTTGTCCTTAATGGACTTATCTTTGGCTCCGCCACTGATGATTCTTTTTTCTGTTACACTCCTGCCATGTATTTCTATAGCTTAATTCACATATGTTTTGTATGATCTAGAATATTGCTTCCTCTGATTAATTTTGTGCTCCCATCCATCTGAGTCATCAAGCCATAATGTCACTGTCCGTATAGTGGCTTTTTGTATGGATACCACACCACTGCCTTCCTATATAGGGAAGGCAATGATTCCATGTACTGTGTATATTAAAGTAGGTACATGTTTTTATCTGCAGTTTGGCTGATTTCTAGAATGCTTAGCAAATAATAATATTCTCCAGCTATAATGCAAGTCTTCTACTGAATTTAACACTGCATAAATTATGAAATAGATGTGCCTATTTAAAGTCTAAATAATGACTTTGTAATTTCTGAAAAAGGCAAATGCTTCATTACACCTATGCAGTTTTAGCATTTTATTAATATTAAATTCAATATTAAAGGATGTCTTAAAGGATGCCTACAATCTCAAAAGGTCAGTTTACATTTTTCAGTTTCACATTAATTAAAATGCTAACACATGTAAAATCTAAGGCAATGCTTGTGTGTAATCTTCTATAGATGTCAGTATATGTCTTTTCTTGTATGTATGTGTGTCTTCTTTTCTTTCATGCAGTGAAGTTTCCCAACACATTCTGATGCTTATTTTATTTTTTTCCTTTCTATTATGCAGCCAGCATTTTGTATATAGAAGGGAAAGGCAGAGGCAGCTGAGGGATGCAACTGAGAGTATCAGTTGGTATGAAAATGAGTGCAGCAGGTGGGGCAGGTGACTTACCTTCTCAGTTCATTTCCAGGTTTCAGTCCACTGATGATATTCACTGTGTGAATAGCGTTTTCCCTTGGGTTCTCTTTTACAGAAATTCAATGATTTCCCTTCAAGGCAAAACTTAAGCAGTCTTCTGGTGCTGATTTATTTCAGACTGCTTCTACTAGGCAAAGTGGAAGCACAACTACTTTTGACTCTCTTAATCCCTCAAATTTTTTTTACTATTGAAGTAGGTCTCTTGCCCTGTGTTCAATGTGATGCAACATCCCTGTTTATGTATCACAGGCTTTTAGTTCCTTGCCAAAAAATGTTACTCTGATAAAATCCGCAATGCAGCCTGCATAATAATGAAATTAAACTGACTAGGGGAAAGACCACACACAAATAGTTATGCCATGACCATGGAGACCTAACAGAGGCCTAGAGACACTTTGGCCAAGCATCAGATAATGTGAATGAGGTCCTGCAGTGTGAATGCAGGCAATTCTCCATCCCTTGACATAAATGCCAGGCATCTTGTCCTGGGCCAGATGATTGTAGCAGTAGAGGTGTAAGGTCATGTTGACAGGCCAGTCTGGGTGTGAAGTAATGGTGTGTAGGGTGGCAGCAAGAAAACAAAGCTTTATGGATGGTGCTATTCCCATTTCAAATTAGCTATATTGCTTCACTGTCTTTTCACTGCTAAGTGGCATTGCTTTTGCACATAATTTGATTTCTTTGGCAATGTGCTCACTTTCTAAAGAGAAAAGGCTATCTTGAATTCAAGCCAAATCTTACTGAGTTGGAATGATCCCTTTAAACTTTGCAAATGAGGTTTTAATCTACAGGGACTTCTGAAATTTGTGGGTTTTTTTTCTCATTGTGTGCTTATGTGGATCCAAGATGAAATACATTTTTCTTTTTTGATATATCCAATTAGAAATTGCTTTCACAGTTGTATTTGTTAGGTTATGTGAAGAGAGTCTGTAAACTCCTAATGACTGACACAATGGAGAAAGAATAGTCTGACAAACAGCAGGACTGCAAAGGCATCATTTATTCAGTCTTATATCTTCTACCTGCATCAGAATTAAGCGTAACTTTAGCTATAGAATTTGCCCACTCTCAGGGCTGTGTATAAAAGCATGTACATGGAAAACTAGTGTGCTTTATTAGGGCCTTATTCACACATCCTCATCCGATAGCAATTGTCCTGCCCCGGTAAGTCCTATTGAACTTGTGTCACAGGCTGTCATAGGTGACTCTGCCAGCTGGGCTGCTCCTTGCATGGCTCCTAATCCATTTTGCTTGAAATGAATAGGGCTGGCGAGGATCTATTACTGTAACAGTGTTAACTTTTTTACTAAAGTGCATTAGGAATTACTCACAAGAAAAATTATGTGGGTAAAACTGGCAGGGCAATAATTTCCAACATCAGATCAGTAATGAGCCTGTGTAAAATAGATTGTAATCTTTCAGTGGGTACTGCCAGAATTGTTTAACTGTTTAACTGTTTTACATTCAGGCTGCAGCTGCTCTGGGGGCTCTATACTGATTCAGAATCAAGTCCCCTGTTCTGTTTCAATACATGCAATTTATTTTAAAGATAGCAAGAGTGATCACAGAACAAAAATCCTCAGGGTCTGGCTTAATTCAAAACCCACCAAAACCAGTAAGACCAATTCTAACAGTCCTTATGTGGCTATCATCAGCATTTTGTCTTAGAATTTTATGAATTCTAAAGCTTAAAAAAACCCTTCTTTTTTTCCTCTTCACTCCTTTTTTTTTTCTCTGCTGATATGTGCATTATCTTTATATGGTAGTAAATTAATACAGAGGAGAAGGGAGTTTCTAGAGATGGCAAAATTCTTGGTCATTTGAATCACACTCCATTCCTTAATTCAGTTTTGCTCTTTTCTGACAGACATCTACATTAAAATAAATAAACATTGGGTGAGCTGAGTGGAAAATACTAGGTTATTTAAAACTGGCTTTAAAACAAGTATTATGAATCCCAATGTTTGCATTATAAATTATGAGTGGTTTTACTTTTAAAATCATGACACTGACTAGGTAAAAATGCTGTGGGTACTTGTGGTATCACCAAGGCACTTTAGACAGAGTGCTTTTTGCTTTGAGAAAGCAGATGTTTAATAATGATTTCAAACCAGAAAATTGAAAGTTTTTTTCTTGTTGACACTTTTCCTTCCACTCTCTTTGTAAAATCTCAGTGTTCCCACTGCTACATTAGGATACAAAGCAATTATGAAAAGGAACATAAATCCTTAGTTTATTGGCTAAATTTGGAATGAATTTTTGACATTTCTGACCATCCTTCAAATAAGGATGTCAGAGTGCAGAGGTCAGGGTATAGAAGCCTTGGGATATCAAAAGGTGGTGAGAAGAATAGCTGAGATTTTAGCAGCCTAAGAGTACTCTTTTGTCTCTAGTGGTCAGTTGTTGAGGATGATGACTGTGGACATCAAAGAAATGTCTAAACAGTGTTATCTAGGCCTGTCCTTTGCCCCCTGCCATGTAATGGGCCTCTTTTCAGGAAAACATTGGGAAAGCTGAGAAAGCGAGTTGTCCTGTCCTACTGCTATTAATTCAGCAAGAAAGCAGATCAATAACATTTGCACTAACCAGTACAACAATCTGTTAGTTTCTAAAATTGCAGATTAGTCAAGCCTATAAATTATACATTGCACATCCAAGAATCAATGTAATGTTTGGTTTTTTTCATAATGTAAATGTAATAAGACCTTACTTTTAAAGAACTCCTTTTTTACCTTTTTTGGACATATTATGGAGAACTGTTTTGAGAAAGTGAAACAAAACAAACCCCTCACCTTTCTTTTAACACTTGCAAAGAAGTTTGGTTTGTGGGTTGTTTTGTTTGGTTGGTTTTAGTCATGGTTTGTATGTACTGAGGTATTTTTAAAGCAAAGAGCTGATATTTGATGTAATTCATACTTAAAATATTGACTTTGATGTCTGGAAGAGTTATGCCATCATTTTCCAGATGGATTGCTTTCCTCATCAACAAATAAAAGTTACGTTATCAAGACAAAACCTGTATCTAATATATTTGAGAACCTGTATTGCCCATTCACCCTTTTAGTATACTGGTGAAGGAACAGCCATCGCGAGCTGTTTGTATGTGTTAAATGCAATAAAAAATATTCTGAAAGTTTTACAAGAAAAAAAATACTGTTTGTGCCTTGTCAATTTGGATTTCTTTAGAGATCAGAGCTATTTAAACCCTCAGTTTTATAAAGAGATATTGCAAGTTTTAGTGGTGAACAGCCGGGATAATAGTCTGGGCATCAGCTGTGTGAGAGCTCATCAAGCCTAAAATAGAAAGCAATAGAGAGGAAGACAGCCTAGAAATGGAACTGGTTCTTGTGAACCAAATGGGCTTTTTAGCTGTTTCAGAGCCAAGGATATCTCCTGTGTCATTATGCAATGCTGCTGCTATTTTTGAACTAAGTAGACACAATGTAAAAAAACATTCCTTGGAGGACTGAAGGCTGAGTAGAACTTCTGGCTAGGGATCAATCTCTAGAAATATTTAATAAAACTGCTGAAGAGAAAACTTTGATATAAATGTATGTATTGGGTTTCTATGGCCAGGTTTTGGTAGCAGAGGGGCTACAGGGATGGCTTTTGTGAGAAACTGCTGGAACTTCCCCCATGTCCAGCAGAGCCAATGCCAGCTGGATCCAGGACAGATTCACCACTGGCCAAGGCTGAGCCCATCACGAGTTATAGTAACACCTCTGTGATAACATATTCAAAAAGACAGAAAAAAAGTTATTGTGCAGATGAAGATGGCAGCCAGAGAAGAGCAGAGTGCGAACATGGAAACTGCAATGTAGACACCAAGATCAGTGGAGAAGGAGAGGCAGGAGGTGCTCCAGGTGCTGGAGCTGAGGTTCCCCTGCAGCCCGTGGTGCAGACCCTGGTGGAGCAGCTGTGCCCCTGCAGCCCATGGAGGACCACAGGGGAGCAGAGATCCACCTGCAGCCTGTGGAGGAGCCCACACTGGAGCAGGTGGATGCTGGAAGGAGAATATGACCCTGTGGGAGGCCCATGTTGGAGCAGGGTCCTGGCAGGGACCTGCTGACCCTTGGGGAGAGAAGCCCACGCTGGAGCAGGATTTTCCTGGTAGGACTTGTGGCCTGTGGGGAACCCACATTGGAGCAGCCTGTGCCTGAAGGACTGAACCCTGTGGAAAAGTGACCCATATGGCAGCAGTGGCTGAAGAACTGTTGCCAGTGGGATGGACTCACACTGGAGAAGTGCATAAAGGACTGTCTCCCATGAAAGGGACCCCACGGGGAGTAGGGAAGGATTCTTCTCTCTGAGCAGTGTCGGAAACAACGTTGATGAACTGACCATAACCCCCATTCCCCATCTCCCTGTGCTGCTGGAGGGGGAGGAGGTAGAACTTGAGAAGGAGGGAGGAGTGGAAGGAAGGTGTTTTCTCACTATCCTGCTCTGATTTTGTTAGTAATAAATTTAATTAATATCCCCACTTTGAGTCTGTTTGTCCATGACAGTAATCAATTAGTGATCTCAACTCCCAATCCTTATCTCAACTAATGAATCCTTTGTTATCTTTTCTGTCCTTTGTCCAGTTGCAGAGGGGAGTGAGACAGTGGCTTTGGTGAGTATCTGGCATCCAGCCAGGGTCAACCCACCACAACTTATGGGTTAACATTGACTAGGAGAATATGGATAATATCACTGTTGCTACATTAAGGTTTATAACAAGTAACAGGGTGGTGGGATAATTGTTATTTATTTGGATGGATATTGCACTTGAAAACTGGCATTTTGGGCTGCTAGATGGCTCATCATTACTTACCTTCCTATATTTTTATCTAGTAAAGAAGATGAAGAGCTGCCGATTTGCTGGAGTGCCTGAGTAACTGCAGAGAGGCTACATGATTGTATTCCTTTTCATTGCTACACTCAGAATCCAAAGCAAGTGCTTTTCACTTTCAGAGTACTAATACAATGAATCTGATACTCATCTTCCTCATGTATTTACTTAATCTATGCAGTTAAAAGGTAAAAACCCCAATGTCTCTTCTCATGGGTGCATGGATGTATGTGCAGCTGCTATACAACCACTATTGTGCCTCTGAGTTTGCAACAGTCTCAAAATGCAACTTTCATAACATAAAATACAATCTTTCATAACAATGTAATTTTAAAGCCTAATGGTGTCTATGTGTCTGTATTGGCTGTTTCATTGCTGAACATTGCAGTTCTGGGAAAGCAGAAGTGGGTGGAAGTGGAGTGGAGAGGGCATTGAAGGTAAAAAGTTTTAAGAAGATAGTGAATAGAAAAGAAGTCAGAGGAAGTAGGAAAAATAAGAAAAAACTGTCCAGGGTTCACACGAACTTGAAGGCAGAGCCTGCAAAGCTAAGTAAAACATTTTGTGGTGAGCCCGAGTACTGGAACTTCCAGTTAGAGTGGTTCCTGGTACAGTTTTGGCCTGTGACAGTCAATAGTCTTCTAGGCAGTTCCTGGCTGGGAATGGCATGCACCAGGGACTGTTCCCAGAGTGCATGGACCTCACATACCATCCTACCAGACTTTTTCCTACTGAAATGTATTCTCAGCTGTTCAGCTTCGTACTGTGAAAGCATCACCATGATGACTTGCAACACAGCACCAACATTGATCAAAATTCTGACTCAAGCCATGCTTAATATGCTCACAAAGCCAAAGGGCTTTCCCTATCCAAGGGAGTGAGTATGTCTTGCCACAGAAGAAACAGTGGCCTGGTTTTATTTAGCAATATAGACATGGCAAAGGAGTGACATTCCCTGTTTGTGTGTAGCTGATAAATGTGTGGGGTTCCTGAGAAACTGCAACCTCACATGAATGGGGTGTCTGCCTTGTTGAGTAGTGCTAATGGCAGGGGCTTCATCTGTATGGGCTTTCCAGTAAACTTGTTTCTATGGAGTCTACCACTAAGGACTGTTGAATGTGACATAAAGTGGCTAATAGCAATAATTATATAGTTATATTACTGCATAAGGGACATATTTTGTCTTTGCCTTTTGTGCAAAATTTTTACGAGGTCATGCAATTAGAATGATGAATTTCAACTGATGAAGGAAACTACAAGTATAAGCATCATATTATGCATTGATAACTAAGCCTCAGCCTGAGAACTCATGTCAATTGGTGCAATATGTCCAGTTGTGGTGTTTCAGACATACCATGTTGAAGTAGTTCATGCTCTCTGTTTAGGGTGCTGTTCCATTCTTTCATCTAGTCTCATGAACTGTGTTCTTTCCCAATCATGAGAGACTGTTCTCTGCTGCAGGGACAATGTACAATGGGTAATACTCAAAGATGCAAGTAATGCCCAGAGTTTCTGAAAAATATGAGACACTATCAACCAACTGAAATAATGACATTAAAAATAAGTGAGTGTCCTAATTTTTATACTTAAAGATACAGTGAACTGTCTGTCCTTATGCACCCCTGATGTGCCAGTTATGATTTTGTAGATTTCTAGTATATGCCTCTTACTAACCTCTTTTCTATTCTGAAGAATCCCAGCCAAATAGATAGTCCTGAAGCTTGTTAAACCTTTTGATCTTTCTTCATATCTTTGGACCTTTTCAAATTTTACTATATCCTTTTTTGGCAAAGTGGACCCAAAGTGCACACAGTACATATAAACAGATTATAGAATCATAGAATCATTTATTTTGGAAAAGACCTTTAAGATCATTGAGTCCAACTGTTAATCGAGCACTGCAAAGTCCACTACTGAACCATGTCCCTAAGTGCCACATCTACGTGTCTTTTAAATACCTCCAGGGATGGTATCTGCAACATTTCCCTGGGCAGCCTTTTCCAATGCTTGACAACTCTTTTGGTGAAGAAATTTCTCCTATCATTACAAGTATAAACACTATAGTCATTAGGACCGTGTAACACATATGTAACACATATGCACGACAGAGAGAGAGATTGTGATTGTCATCATGTATTATATAATTGCCATTGTGCTGTTTAAAGATTTTTATAGTTAAAAAGATATTATTCTTGCAATTTGTATTGCTTTTTAAAAATAGATTTATTGTTCTGGATTGCCTTTGCTACTAATACTATTTGTGTATGTGTTGAAGAACATGCAATAATGATTTTAAACCAGAGCAAGACAGAATGTCAAACAGGGCTCAGTTCTGGTAGGTGCTATTCTGCTGTGCATTTAAAAGGTGGCAGCATTAAGATTGTTCACAAGCAGCCCAATAGAACATGGATATAAAGGGATTCAACATTTGTATTGTCCAATTTATACTGTGTTTCTTATGTTGGAACTTGTTCCATAGCCTTCCAAATGCAAATGAAAGCAAGTGTAGCTGCTTCCTCACCTTTCCTTGGATAAAACAAGGATTTTTTTCTTAATTGCTTGATATTGACATTTTTAATGGAGCCTTTGAGTGACTTTCAAAGAAGTGGTATTCAAAGGACTGTGTTATTCTGCCTGTCTACTTGGTACCTAAAACCTACTGTGATCTCATGATTACAGCATTTCAGCACCTTTGGATTATTGATCAATTAATTTTTATTAACCAGGTAACACCCTATTATGCATGGTAAGGTAGGGCTGGGTTACATAGGTGATAAGAAATGACTATGGAGACTGCAATGCTGGCTAAACAGAGTGTAGTGTCAACTAGAATAGTTTGGTATTGACTCTCAGTTCAGCAGGACCTGTACAGCCCATAGTAGAGGAATAGACCTGGAACACTATGGTACGGCCTACACTTAACCTGATTGAATTAGATCTAAGTTGGCTTTGGTTGGAGTCTCGCTGAGAGCCTCTATACCTCTGGCATGACAAACACTCAAAGCATGTGACACTTGCTTGGATATTTGAGAGTTACTAATCTTTCCACATGTTGTTTTGTATTGTTTCAGCATTACATTGTTCCAATACTGTTAACATTTTAAAATGTGAGTAATTTTTAGAGTAAAAATTTGCAGGATCTGTTCTGTTTGCTAGTGCAGCCATGTGAATGATAATTATGAAGCTATGGTCTTGGCAAACCAGAGGAATAAAATGCTATCTATGTACCTAACTAAATGCATTATAGAGGAGAGCCTGTTCTTAAGTCTCTGACACTTTAGAGAGTTTGATATAATGCTGAATTGTCACTGGAACAAAGTATTTTGAGGAATGAACATAATCAGAAATTCTGGTTAACATCTAGTTAAGATCATTCATAAAACAGTTGAAAAGAATGTCAGGTTTGATCCAAAGCCTGTTCATAGAATCATAGAATCATAGAGTCATAGAATGGTTTGGGTTGGAAGGGACCTTAGAGATCATCCAGTCCAATTCACCTGCTGTGAGAAGGGAGACCTTCTGCTATACCAGTTGCTCAAAGTCCTATCCAGCCTGTTCTTGAACATTTCCAGGGATGGGGCATTCACCACCTATCTCTTTGAGCAACCTGCTCCAATACTTCACCACCTCCCAGTAAAGAATTTCCTCCTAATACCTAATCTAAATCTACCCTCTCTCAGTTTAAAGCCATTCCCATTTGTTGTGTCACTACATATCTATGTAAAAAGTCCATCTTCCAGCTTTCCTGTAAGTCCCCTTTAGGCATTGGAAGGTGCTGTAAGGTCTCGCAGGAGCCTTCTCTTCTCCAGACTGAACAACCCCAACTCTCTCAGCCTCTCTCCACAGGAAAGGTGCTACAGCCCTCTGATCATTTTTGTGGCCTCCTCTGGACTCATTCCAACAGTCCATGTCCTTCCTGTGCTGGGGACCCCAGAGCTGGATGCAACACTCCTGGTGGGGTCTTAGCAGAGCAGAAGGGTAGAATCACCTCCCTTGGCCTGCTGACCACACTGCTTTGGCATGTTTGGCTTTCTGGGTTGCAAGGGCACATTGATGGCTCATGTTGAGCTTCTTACAACCCAGCTGTTGATCTTGCTGGACTTGGATCTCTACTCTTATTGCAGATCAATTAAGAAACAGTACAGGAAGACAACAGGAAATGTGAAAACTTTACTATTCCTCATCTATAGCTTATAATTATTCAAAAGTTACAGGTAATTTCTAGCACCACTTACCTAAACAAGGAAAAAAATCTACTTTCTATCAGAAAACTAATTTTGATAATTGTTTCTACCTGGCCAAGTTAGGCTTTCCAAGTAGAATTACAGAAATAGAAAGATTAACTCTACACCCTCCAAGTTCCTTCCTTCCAACATTGAAACTAAATAGTAAACATTTAATGAGCTGCATTCAGATCTCAGCTTTTCTGCAGTTTAATAGAAATATTTGAAGTAAGACCCTTAGAAGTATTTAGATAACATTACCTGCCATGGATTTCAATTGTAATGAGAGATTCTGATGCTCATGGGAGCTATGCTAATATCACTTCAGCATGTAAATCTGAATGTAAACTATTAAAATGGAGGACGAACATATCTTTACTTCCCCGTGGTTCTCTGAGGGTGATATTAATTAATCAGTGAAATGTTAAGGAATTGTGATGCATAATCCATGATCTGAAGGAAGAGAAATTGGAGATTGTGGTGATTCTTAAAACTAAGGCAGCACAGTTTTTATTTAAGTGAGATTGCTCACAACAGCATAGTTTTCATTCTCAATTAATGCATCCAATATGCAGCACTAAGCTCTTTAGTATTGTCAAGTGACTAGATGATAGAATTCTTAACAAAAATATATGTAAGCCCAAGGTGAAAGAGATTAAAACTCTAATGATTCATACTAATTAAAGTAAGAAGTTCTGATAGAAAATTGTGCTATAGTCCAACAGGTATATGTGTAATTGTACTGTGGTATATTTGTTTTGCTCGCAAAGGTGTGTGTCCCTGTCTGATTCACTGAATACAAAAAAAGCCATCCATTGGTAAACATGGAATGATTCCTTCTAAAGCATATGTTGTGTTTGGAAACATATATAGGTGGCAGATTGGGAAATAGTACATGACATGGCAATGAGTGGAAAGGATGTGAGTATCTTTAATAGTTTGCAGTGGAGAAGCACCATGGCTGTCTCAATAGTTGAAGATAGGCAGTGGGTTAACACAAGCATATCAAATCACACACTGAGCACAAGATTTGTTCGATTAGTTTCAGTTCACATTCACAACAGAATGTAATGTGCCTGTTCCCCAGGTATGAGATGGTGTCGCATCTTGTCTCCTGACCCAATGTACTGTACAGTGTCCTCCATCACATGGCTTGGCATATGAGGTCTTTCACAATGAGAGCAAAGAGAGTTGAGAGTTCTTAAGAGCTGTTTTTCTAAGAACTCAGATGGATGTTACTCAGCCTGGAGGTTCAGAGGCTTTTTTGCCCATAGGACAATTACTAGAGATGAAGGAACACTCTTAAGGAAGTATTTTGAACAGTTAGAGTCGTTAATAGCTACAGAAGTATCAGTCAGGCTGTAGGTTTGAAGTTTTTAAAAAATGGTCTTTGAACATGCATTTAAGATTTTTACACAGCACGACTGAACAAGTGGTGGGCGCTTTTGTGTAGTGAGTGAATAAAAGTTAAATGTGGGTGAGATATGAAAGCAGCAACAATTTCAGTGACTGTTAAGAGTGATGAAGAAACAGTTGTGACATTCTGAAATATTCCTGTTGTGTCCTGAGAAAACGAAGGATTTTTCAGGCGTAGGTTGTCCCAGTTGTAAAACAATGTATCTGATTAATAATGTGTTCTATTAAAAAGAGGGGTTTGCTTAGGTATGATTCATCGTTGTCTGTTGCAGTAATTAAGTCTGATTCTTGCCTTTAGGTCAGAATGACCCTGTTTAATTTTTCAGTCTTGAGAGTCTGTGTAGTTGGTGTTTAAGGAGGAATTAGTAAGAGACAGCAATTTATTGGTTTCTCTAGGTTTTGGCAAGTGTGTATTTCCTTTAATTTTTTTTAATCATTCATTATTGAAACTCTTGGTTGTTTTATAAAACTAAATTGACTGTTTTACTCTTTAGTAACATTTTTTCTTCTCAGAGATGCTTAAAAAAAATATACTATGTTTAAGATTCTTTTTAATTCAGTGATATGAAGAACAAAAGTATTTGTGTGATTTTAAATACAAAGCAGTATTTTAAAGAATTCTTATGTGTCTTTAACACAGTTTTGTGTGAAAGATAATCTTATTCCAGCTATCCTGTTACTTTATAAATAGCAGTTCTCTACACTTGCTTCCTTGATTTCCTTCACATTTGTTAGTACTTCACAGTAGATGTCTGCACATTGAAGGGCAATGCTTTTTAAAATGTCTTTTTTAGAATTCCCATTTCTCTAATATCTACAAAAACTGAAGAGTGGTCTCCCACCTTGTTTTTTTCTGTGATCAGAATGGCTTGCAATCTTGAGTATAACTGTTCTCTGCACCTTAGAGAAGTGATATTATCTCCAATTTACAGTCAAATGGTGGAAGGACATTGAGATTACAGGGGGGAAAAAAACACAACAGAAGAAGAAAAAAATGCAGGCAAGGGACTTAGAAAAATTTACACAGAACATCCCAAACTGTAATCCTGATAGCTCTGATCAGATCTTGCTACCCTGGGAGAGTTCAACTTTGCCCCACAGCTGTCCAAGGAAATGGGGCCCACGGGCCATGCTGTGCAGTGGCTCCTACCCACACTGCTCACAGAGGCATCCTTCAGAATGGAGGGGCTCTGTCTGTGGTTCTCTTCACTTGACTTTTGTGCTTCTGAGGCACAGGTTTTGTGCATGTGTGTTCAGATGACCCTCATAGTGTGAAGTATGTTTCACGTGGTCTCATCATGGCACGGCAGGTGCTGCATGTCTCAGAGCATGGAGTGAGAACAGGTGAGTGAAGGCACCAAAACTCGTGGGAAACGGTTGCAGAACTGAGTAGGGAACTGTGATGGGAGCAGACTTGACACAGCCTTATCTGTGCTGCCCAGAGAAAGAAGTGCCTTATTTAACTGTTTGTGGAACTAAAGCTGAGTGCACAGTGCTTGGATGTAAACAAACGTGTATGCAGTGTAGGCAATCAGGAGATCTGGAGTTAGGAGCAAACTGGAAGCTACATGTTTTCAAGTAATGGTCACCACTTTTACCTGCTAAAGCTGCTGGACAAATTGGTTATTTGATCATAAATAACCTTTTCGATTATTGGGGGGAAAAAAAAAGCATTAAACTTTACAATCATCTCTTAATGTTCCTTGATGATTGCACAGTAGACCAACTTGTTCCATGTTCTACCATATAAATGCATGTCAATTTTTAAGGTTTTTGTGCTTGTATCTTAGTCTGTGCTCTGGAATTCTGAAAATCTTGTTACCCTGAGATTATAACCTCAGGTGAAATCCCATGTTTCACTTTTATTCCTGTGTTCTCAAACTTTGGAAAACAAGCCTTGTAAAGCCCTATAAAACAAAAGATTCTTTTCTTTAAAGCCTAGGGTACAAGGTATGTATTTTACATACTTTTTGTTGGGATAACTACATGATCAGTTTTCCCCTAACCACTGTTCTGTCAATTCATCACTTGCATTACTGACTCATTTCACACAGATTCAGCAGCTCATTTCAGCAGACACAGCCCCTCTTTTCTGATGTATGTTGTATCAGCAGCTGCATACTGACCAACTCCCACTGCTTCTGTATACGAGATCTCTTATACATAACCTCCATGCTCATTGCCCATTCCTGGCATTCCTGCTTTGGCTACTAATCAAACACAATAGGCCCCTTTGTGCGATCTTGCCCTTTCTCCTCCTCTGGAACTTCAGCTTCATGCCTATATCCAAAGGAGACAGGCCTCTTTTTTATTCTGCATTCCATTACTGAATATCAGGTTAATATGGTCCTCTTTAACACCTACCTTATGCTAATATTCTTTAAGATCAATGTGGTGTTTCCAGCCACAAAGCAAAGTCAGCATCCTAATGCAGCATCCTAAACATTGTTCTAGACAACATCCTGCTCAGCATCCTGGAGCAATTTTGTTCATGAATGTACTACAGTTACGGTGCAAGAATGTTTGGCTGGCATAAATCAAGTTATACTTCTTTAGAATGTGAATTTTCTGGCTTCTATTATTGTTGATCTGGTAAATTAGTTAAAGGGACTATTTAAAAAAACCCCACACGCTTTTACACGCATGCATATGTATTTCTTGCAGTGTTTGTTTTTCTTGTGGATTTCTCTAAACTTTGGCTGTCTATATAATCTTTTTAGTGCCATCTTGTCACATTAATATGTTTAAGGAACACAATTGCACAGTGCTGATAGGAAACCAGACAGTGATTCCTGCATTTCCTAACTGAATGATTTTGCACCTTTCTTGAAAATGACAGGACTGAGTCCCCTGTATTTATTGTTAAGTATAGAACATTCATAAAACTTCTAGTTCACTTCCACAGAACAGAAACACATACCAGTCACTCTCCTAAATAGTTATTTAGTAGTTTCTGTACAGTTTCCTTTTCACATTCTTTCATAGATTATTTTCATCTAAAATTTAAGAATAGAATCAACTAGTCTAGAGTAGAGCATTTTGATTGAAAGGAGACCCCCAGTGATCATCCAGTCCAACTGCCTGACCACTTCAGGGCTGACTGAAAGTCAAAGCATGTTGTCCAGGGCACTGTCCAAATGCCTCTTAAACATTGAGCATATATAGGGAGTATATATTTTTAAAAATTACCAAATAAACAAAACATTCCATTAATATGAAAACTATTTTCACTGAAAGAACTAAATCACTGAAGTCTCCGAGTGATTCCTCAATAGGCTTTAAAATTCAATTTTTCCCCCCTTTATGTTACAGAAGAAGAATCAGAAGGTACAGTTTTAAAATTTGAAAATGTTATTTAAAGCATTTTTATAGAAAAAGATACTTCTTTCACCACCCTCCCTAGGCATGTGTTTCTGGTACTTTTCTTTTGCATGTATTAATTGCCAGATACATTATGCAAAGCTAGATGAAGGATCTGATCTAGCCAGACATGACCCTACAAAAATTACTAGACTTCAATCATATCAGCTCACATCAATGCCACTGAACAACAGAGGGGCAATATATGATCAACAGTGAGAGACATTCCTTTTCAGCAGTAACTTGAGTTGAGAGTAGCTTGAGCCAGTCATGAAACATTATCCTGAGAGTTAAGAGTGAAAACGAAGTTTCACAAGCTGTACCAAAAAATAGTCTCTGTTCATTGTTCAGTGTACCCTGCATGTAAAGGTTATACAGAACATTAATTCAACTGAGAGCTTGATTTTACAAGTGGTTTGATTTCAATAAGTGCTTGATTTTACTCATTTCAGTGATATTTAACCGAGTTTAAAATCAAGCACATATCTGGACACTGCATGACTCGGAGGCACAAGAAAAAGAAAATTCAATTGTCAGAATAATTGCTTTCATCTTCTGAAGTGATTTAATTTGTGACCTAAGGAAATGTTTGATAAACATACCTTTAACAGAAATAAACATTCTCTGTATATGTACTCGAGATGTATCTTGAAAAGAAGCAGTATTTGTTTACACACAGTACAACAGCTATTTCTTTGTATATCTAGCATTAGATTGAACGTCTTCTCTCAAATATTGTTTGATTTCCTGTCCTTTTATTCAGAATATACAGACATAGTACCAAAAACAAAGATAATATTGCTACATATCTGATTTCTGTTGTCCTATTAATCTTTTCTTCTGTTAGCAAAATGAAATACCTACAGTATACACTTTATGCTTTCTTTATGGATTTCGATACCTATATAATACAAGAAGACACCCTTATTCCTTAAAAACCCTCATCTTCAGTCCTTCCAAAAACCTGCAACAAAACTCTTGACGTTAATAATGCTGACAGATTGATATGTGCCTGGCCAGGAGCATCATGACCCAGCACAGCACTTCTGTATTAATAAGACATAAAGTCAGACCATTTATCATTTAGTGTAGCCAGCACACAAACGAGAGAACAGCTTGCCAGGGTATATTGTGGTCTCATTACTTTGTTTTTGCCATAGTTGCAGAATAGATAGCTTTGAAACCTTCATGTGCTCTGCTGTGACAGGCGAGTGTTCGTGTCATGGTGACCCGACTGAGTTGTTCAGTTGCGTACAGTGCTGCAGCCTGAAGTGTGTAACCAATTTGCCAAGCAGCAGACTCTTCTAAATCAAAAAAAAAAAGGAAAACTCCATAAAGACATAATCACTGGCACTTACCACAGGTGTAAGATGTTCAGCAGTGCAATCAGGATATGAAACTTCTGGAGTAATTTACTGGAAGTCACTGGGGAGCACGTGCTTTCATTACGGTACAGTATGTTTTTTATTACATATTCCCATGCTGAAAAATGCTGTTTAATGAAAATATGAATATATCTTAACATGACATGCTCTTCCTGTCTTATATGGGTTACTGTTCAACTATTGTAGTTGAGAGACATTGAGAGATAATGTTGATGTTTTAAATACATTAATTTGTCTGCATTTTATGTGCCACATAGTCATTTGCTTTCTTTAGGGTGGGTGATTTCTTCTCAGGAAAACTTTGAAATGCTAAAAAGATATTGCAGACAACTTTAATTTTTAAACCCTTAAAGTAGACAGTTCAGTTCTCAAACTGCTAAGTTCAGTTTCTTAAATCAATTAAATTTGAGTTTTATAGTTGTACTTTTAACTAAAGGTCCTTGTTAATGCTTTTGGATTGCATATTTATTTTTGGTTTGCAAAAGTTTCCTATTTAATGTATTTTAAACATATAGTACATGTGCAATTGATCTTCTGATAGAGTATACCCTGAGGTTCAGATCTATTTTGTAATGTGATACATTCATCTAGGGATTTATTTGCATATAACCACAGCTGGTGAGGCATATTTTAGACTGCTCCCATTGTATATGTGTCCACTCTCTGTTCACTAGGTGGAAAATATGGTCTAGGTACAGTGTAGTAGAAATCAGTGAAGCTGTCTTTCATGCAGTGAGGCCATTTGCTGTGAATGAAGTAAAGCCTCTGAACCTGTGCACTCTGTGTGCATCCTTGGAGAACTGCCACAGAGACTGGCTCTGCCTCTGCTGCTCTGGCAGACACAGCTCCAAAGTGTCTTTAAGCCATACATCCTGATCTTCATGTGTGGCTGTGGCTGCCATGCAGAGGAGAGCCCTGCTGCACGGCTTCCCGGAATGAGCCCGGAGGGGCAGGCTTGGGGTAAGGAAAAACTAAAGTCTGGTGTTGAGGATGGCTCAAAAGCTGACCTGTACATCAGTGTAGCATTACTCTGTAGACTCCTTTTGGGTTCAGAAAAGATTCTCAGAAACAGTCTCTAGCACCAGTAACCAGAAGGAAGAGTAATATGCCTCAAGAGCTGATTTCCTAGAATTTTCTTTGGAAAATATGCATTTCAAGATCATCTCTTCTGTCTTGCCAGTCTGCTTCCTACTGCTTTGCTCTAAGATCCCAAGTGGCTGTACTCAAAGGTACAGAGATGTGTAAGACAATTCTTGGAAAGAGAGTTGTGTCTTTTTCTTGGGTAATAGTGAGAGAGGCTTTGCACTTACAGAACTGGAAAAGGGAATGATCCAGACCTGTACAACTCAGGAATCATTTTCCAGTCACCACTTTGATCATTGCTTCCTAGCACTGATTTGTGGCCCCTCCTTTTCTCCTCCCTCTACTTGGCTTCTTCCTGCTGCTTAACAAGCTCAATTGGTTTTATGTATGTAATTTTTTTTTTTTTCAAGAGAGTTTGAAGGTGGTCTCTGAAAGAATTGCTTTCATCCAAAGCCAGGAGCTGATCAAAGAAACACACAAAAGCCAAATGGAAGCCAAGGCAGAGCTGTCTGACCAGCCATAGGGTCAGGATTCTGTGCTAGAGAAATAGTAAAACATATTAGCTGCACTATGCTGTAAGCTGCTGATAAGGGATTTTCTCTCCAGTAACACCTGCAAAGTTTATGAGTTCCTGCGTGAAAATCAAAGAAATCTGCATCAGAATACACTGTTTCCTGAAGAGAGGAATGTGAAAGCATTTACAGGATGAAGTGCCATTGCCTAAATGTATTTATTGCCATATCCTACATTAGGCTCAGTCTGCACTATTACTACAACACTGGACTATCACCCAGCTCACATTTATTTTATGAAGTGGCTCCTTAGCACAGCTGTCAAGTATTAAGGAATGATATGTCTATGAAAAGAAGGTTCATGCTAAAACAAAAAGCAACTAAATGAAAATCAGTGTCATCATCATGTCTGAAAATAGGTGTCCAGTGCAAATTTTAATTAAGAAATACGTTAATAATAGGTGTTAAGACACCTTTAAAAAGTCTAAGATTTTTTCTGAATTCTTTTTGCAGATACAGGTTTTTATCAGGCATCAGTCCCAATATTGCTTATGATTATGACTTTTTAAAAACTTGCGTAGTAATCCAATGTATGTTTTTCCACAAAGGATTTTCTGCTTTGAGCAATTTGAACTTTGTCTGGCAGTTTTTCTTCTGTGTTCAAACAAGCTAAAATATAGTGTCATTTTAACACAAAGTTCAGCTCTGGTTTGATAGCAGGCATAAACATTACTAGGGTGAAAGAAGTTTAAATTTTCCCTAGTCATAAAGGAAGACTGAACTATGTCTTAAAAGTAAAACAGCCTTTCATCCTTAAATAATTAAAGGAATCTGATTGCAATTGGAGTTTTCTGTTTCCTCAGAAAACTACAATGTAGGCTGTCACAGCTTAGATTCCTTGTCACTAAATTGCCAGCATGCCCTAGTCTGGATCTCCCAGCATAGCTGTATATTTTAATGGTTTTCTGACAGTTTAGATTGCTCTGGATATCATCAAGCTTTATTTTTTTGGTTCAATATAAAGTTGAGTTTGTATGAGAAGTTTTGTTGGGTTTTTTTTTTTTTGCAGACATATCAGGAAATTTATTTTCCTTTTTCTTTAGAAAATATTCATTTGCTATTTTTGGTACTTCTCCCTGCAGGAAATGTAGCATTTTCATTGAAATAAATTAACACTCTGTCCTCAGAAGCTCTGCTTTTTGGGTTGTAGTTGAAAAATTTTAGCAAAAAATAAGAAAATACTTGGTTTTAGATTAAATGCTCTTTACTATGGCCAAAATGCATGTGAAATGATTCTATATTAAGAATGATCCATTAAAAATTTAGATTTATTATCTGCCTGAAGGAAAAAGAAAGCATAAGCTTTGTAATACTGTTTTTATTGAGGTAGTTTATCATTGATTTGTCAAAGTTTGTTTTCATCCTTTTTGATATAGATTAGTTAAGAAATGGGCTTAATTTTTCAGTAGGTGGAGGAGATTTCCTATATTCAATTTCATTGCAGTGGTGTCCATATGAATCGGTGCAGCAATCTGCTGAGAATAAAGACATTTCCCAGTTACTTCTGCAGTGAGTGAAAGAAATGATTCCAGTGATTAATAGAAGGAATTTGGCTTTGAATCTAAAGCTGTCTTCCCAGTTCCCACTCTTCCCAGTGCACTAGAAAGCTTGGCACCTTTCTATCTGCCCTCTCGTTCCCACATCCTGTTGCTTGGAAACATAAATCTGTGGAGGAAGTCATCTTACTGTCAATGCAGGAGAAAATCCATGTTTATAGTCAGCCTGATTTTCAGAATTGAAACAAGACCTTAGATAAAATGTCAAAGAAAAAGAAGAGGTAGAGAGATCTGAGTAGTCTTCTTGCAGTATGTGCAGTTTATGGAAACAGCAGCAGAATTGTTCTTGGCTGTGTAAAGGTGGTAGGATCAAGTTTTCTGTGACCTGTCATCAACCTTAATCAGTCTCTATGTTTAATCATGAGCTACTTTCTGAAGGGGCATTATTAGGAAACCATTAGGTTTAATATGAACTGGTCTGTGGATAACATTTCTCATATAATTCCACAGGAGATACAGAAGTTCCAAGATCTGGTAACAGAGAATAAGCAAGAATTTCTGGCAAAGGTAACTGTGGTTTTACTTAAAGATTTTATGTTGGCTTTAAAATGTAATGGCCAAGTGGGGTCTAGTGAACTGCCAAACTTTATTCATATATGAAAAACAGAATGACTAGAGACTTCTCAATTATCTGACAGCTTTGCTGCTGAGCAATAAATTACTTCCCTGAATAAGTGAATTTCAATCAGCAGATATACATGTGACTACTGATTTTATTCTTGATGGTATGATAGACCTGAGCTCAACAGGGAGTCATAATTTCATTTCTCAGCATCTTTTGAAGCCTGAAAATTTCTCTTTCTGGGAAAGATTTATAGAAGAAAAGTGAACCCTTTTTTAAGATTGTAGTGAAAATCATTTTGGTAAAACATTGGTTTGGAAGTGATCTCAAATGAGGAAATGTTTCCCACACTCCAGTATTATGTCATAAACATCAGTCTTCTGAGCCCTTCTTTCCTCTCTCTTACTGCCAAGTCATTCTTGCAAAATAGTTTGATGAAACAGATTTGACTTCCAGAAACTGATAGTTTTTGAGAAATTGCCAATAGTTATGTTCTCATTACAAAATGCTTTGTAAATTATTTCTAGAAGTGATAATTTTGTGGTGCATGAACAACGAGGTTGCTTCTTGTAAGAATAATTTTTTCTTTGTCTTTGCCTGTATGATGTACAGCTGTATTAGTAGATTATACAGTTGCAATAAAAATTCCTGTGTGCCAGAAATCAGTTTTCTGTTGTAATGTCTTGACATGGCTCTGGTGCTTGCACTCACTCTTTGCAGTAGTTCCCAGGAGTTATGGTGGCCCAGTGACTGTTCCCAAAAGGCATTTTGGATGAAGTAACCTCACTGTGAGGTTAATAGTAAAGACATAGTCTGTAATATTATACTACGTCTGTTGGGGGGTGAATATCAGAGTGTCTTTTAGTTCTCCTGAATCAAGAATTTTATATAACTTTTGGGAATAGATTTACAACACAGTATCAATTTTACACATGACACACATTAATGTGGAAGATTAAAAATAATTTATTCTTCCAAATCCAAAGCTAGAGAAAACACTGTCATTACAGACAGCTTCATGGAAATAAAGGAGTAAAGCATGATGTCTTATGGCTGAACTGAATCCACGAGGCAGAGTTTGCAGTATGTATCATTGCCATACAGGAGAATCAGTTTTGTGCTGTTTCCAAATCTGTATTTCTTCTTATAATTTCTTATAATTTCTTCTTACATTTAAATACAAGTCCTTACCCTAGGATTTCTTTCTTCTAAATCAGACTGATGTTTTTAATACAGGTTTTAAGGAATTACTAGAGACATTACTGAACTTTACAAGTATTGGTGGATTTTGGTTGTTACTGGATGAATATAACTCATATGCATAGGGCAAAAGCATTACAATAACAACTTTTCTGGTACTAATCTGTTAACAAATTGTTAACCTGCAGCAAAGAATGCTTTCTCTCTACTCCCAGACAAATTTTAATAGATAGCCTTTTGGATACCTAAGTCCATAATCCATCCAAACAAAACCTCTCATTTTATGCAAGTGGTAAGTGGCCTCTTGTCATAGCAGTAACAAATTCTTGTTGGAGAACTTGGGAACATCTTACTATTCTCCTCTTAGAAATGATACAATAGAAGTTAGTCTGTTAAACTATTTCTAAAGTATAAAAGCTGGCTGCTCAAACTGGGAAAACATCCATTGCTCTACAATTTTGCTGGAAGGATTAATATACTAAACTAGCAATGTCGATTTATTTTATGCGAAAAATTTGCAACTCAATATGAAACATTTCCTCGTGTAATAATTTGTAAGTTATATCGAATGTTGAATTTCTTAGTAATCAACCGTGTCTTCCTAATTTGCCACTTGATTATTTTTTCAAGCCTTCTTAACACAGCTCACATATACTCTTTAGTTTACTCAGTTTCTGCTGAGGGCAGACTTTCTTTATCACTCTAATTCGATGGTGTTATCAAAGGCCCTGGATTACTGTCCACTCCTGTAGCATTCCTTGAGATACTCAGTCTGTCCTAGGTATAGGATAAATTTTGTCCAAAATTACCATGGTAGATCTTCAGTCTTCACAAAACCCCTAATGCTCCTCACTGTAACGGAAAGGTTGCTGGTGTATCACCCTCTTTGTTCCACTGTGCAAGAGATCTCCTTCCAAGATCTGGGCGATGGGACTGTGTGTCCTCCTGCCGCTGCAATCCCCCTCTGTTATCTCGACCAGTACTGTCACACTTTTGACGTAGGGATTGCCTTTGTGGCCAAGAGGGAACTCCTTTTCTAAATCACAGCAGCTGAAGTGCAGGCTCATAGCAGAATAGTGCAGATTTTCTTCAAACCCTGACTAGTTCAACTGCAGTTGAACTTGAAGTTGACTCTGTATGTGACAGATATTAACCCTTAAGAAGATCCTTATTTTATTAGTCATGTAATCCCTGTTTTCACAGGAATCCTGGCAGTTCCTTGTTTGGAATTTGAAATATGTTCCCTTTAGTGACTAACACACTTCTGCTCTCATTTTTAGATGTTCAGACTTGCCATCTCTCTTTGCCACCATTATCCTTAGGTTTCTAAGACCTTGGCCTAACCTGCTTCATTTGTATTTGCAGTTGTTTCGTAGGCTTCCAAGTTGCTCAGAGTGGTTTTCATCGTTTTATTATGCTTTTATGCAGCTCTTCCAGGTCCAGTGTTTCCTTTTTTCCCCCTCTTTATATTGGAAAGTATTTTCCTCTGCATGCTCTCCATGGAAACCGACCATGTGATAGGGAGGTGCCTTTGATTTATCAGTAGATGGGGTTGAGGGCCATCCTTTCTGTGTCAGTGTGGTTTTGTTTTTTTTTAAATAGATCTGGTCACCATCTATGTTCATGTCTTGGTATTTCACAAGCACTTTAAAGTTTAGCCTGTGCCACCCACTTGTATCCAAGAGAGATAAATCTAGGCTGGGGATGCTGGGTTCATTGAAGCAGGAACATAGGACACAAGGCTTTGCTTCCTGATGCCGCGGAGTCAGCAATTGAC
>WEIV01025271.1:30984-55139 GCA_013390005.1 Calyptomena viridis | reverse complement strand
CAGCAAAGAACACTTGCTGCTGCAGAACAGAGGTCAAGGAAAGGGACCAACAAACATCAAGTCCAGTACATCTGGCTTGTTATTTAAACACTGTCCAGCAATTCTACATTACAAAATATGGCTAGAAACAACAAAAACAACCGTACACACAGAAAAATAAAACAAACAACAAAATAGCTTAAAATTAATCAAGGATTGATAACGTTAGAGGGCAGTTTAATGTTTAGTAGCAGACACAAGTGTATCAAGATATAAGCTGAACCCCATGATGTTTAATTTTACATTGATGACCAGGAATGTAGTGTGAATTGAGTTTTCTATTCTTACTAATTTTTTTCCTCTTGACAGCTTGATTCCCTGAATAGCAGGCTATGCTACTTCAATAGAAGACTATACACATTACTCAAATTAATTATACATGCACATAACAGTTCAGACACTGGTGTCACTTAAAGAGTATTTGTCTCTCTTGCCAAACATATGCAAGTGTTTTGTATGGGAGGAATACTTCTGACTTTCCAAAGAAAACTACTATGTTGATATAGCCATGCTGATTTTTTAATTCTGTATGTAGTCCTCAAAGCACCTTTTTTAAAAAATTATTTGTTAACCTAATTCTTGAAAGCAAGAACAAACTGATTTTAACAGGGAATTAAGCAAAATTCCCCAAGTCCAAGTACTTTGTTATTCTCCTTGTGCAGTCTCTGCAAAGGCTGTCATCTTTTCTGTGATGTAAACCACTGCAATTATAAAATACAACCACACATTACAGAAAGAGAATCTAGCTCCCAACTCTCCAATTCCATTGCTTAAAACTTAGATTTATATACCCAGTGATGTTAGCAGTTAATAAATCATTTAGAAGAATAAGTTGACAAGTGCTATACTTCCGAAATCATAGTTCTTTTCACTGATATAACCATGTGTTTGACAATTCCACATGATTTTATTTCCAGAAAATAATAATTCAAGCTTCTATTAGTACCAGAATTTAGAGTGCTGATATGATCACTGGGAAAGATCAAAGTTAAAAATATTAGAGAATCTCAGAAACACATATACAAATCTGGTGAAGTAATGATATACCTACATTTCAGCCTAAGAACTCAATAACTGCCCAACCACATCAGTGTCTTGTTAAAACTCTCTGGTCTACTGTCACAAAGATCTGATTTAGTTAACGTTAATATTCACATGGCATGTGGGTGACAGCAGGCTAAGTCATATAAGCACTAACAACCTTCAAAGGCATACAGCACTATAATGCAGTTTTACTTCCTCCATTTCATAGTTTATTTCTATGTTGTAAGAACGGAAAGGATCCAATTATGTCATTGCTGCACAGGAAATGAGATCATAAATCAAGAACTCTGTAAAAAGCAGAGATCAGAATCTCAGCCCAGGAAAAGGGATGTAGTGTTCTCTCTGCTAGGGATACCAAGTGTGGCTGTAACTTCAGTTGGCATTGAAGTGGTTCTATTGCCTGCCTTCCTAGTTCTGTGCCCTACCCTCCATTCACCAGGGCACTGAAGAGAGTACCCTGGAGATAATAAAGGTGAAACCTCACAACAGCATCCCCTTGGCTCTGCAAAGCAGAGGCTCAGCACCACACAGAATCTAGCCCGGTATTAAGTCGTTTGAGAAATAAGAGTAATTGTTGTCAAAACACCAGCTTTTGCCCCACAGGATCACATTTTAAAAAAATGACTTTCAATAGTAAAAGATAACTTCAAAGGCACTAATCAATTTATTTTTTTCCATCTTACGGAATGCAAGAATCCTGATTAGATGACATTTTCCTATTCAGAAGAAAAAGGGGCCTGTCAAAAGAAAAAAAAAAAAAAAGAAAAAATCCTAAACCACTGCTTTTACAGCTTCCCAGAATATGTTTATGGGAAAGTTTATGGAAAATTTATGTAAATTAACACCCTTCATAAGTCCCATTATTTGAATTTTTCAGACTTACTTCCTCTTCTATCATAGACAATTAGTACAATTACAGAATGATTCTTTTACACCTTTATATAGTGATGCAAAGATTTTTTTTTCCTGCTACCAATCTGTTAGAACTTTTAACTTCTGAAGGTAATGAACTTTTTTAGTTCTATACAAAAATTTCTGTTATAGTTCACTCACATGGGCACCATTAAAAAAAACAGAGATTTTTTTTTTAACATACTGTTCTTACCAGCTGATATGCAAATAAAATTTCTCTCCAATTAAGATATTTAAAACAGCATTTCTCAACCTCTGCATTATGATCCAAACTCTCAGTTGTGAGCATGCAGTAGCACTTCAATGCTACTCTTGCTTCCAACTGAATAACACTTCACTTACTCAAGAGAAGAATGAAATAGCTATCCAAAATCAGGGATAAATAGATGCATTCAGTAAAAGCAAACTAGTTTAGGGATGGGTAGCTAGCAGAGTGATTATAAAAACTTTTACTGACTGTCAATATCTAACCTGTATTCCCCTGTCCTAGAGAAATTGAACATCTGCCTACTCAAAAAATCACACATGACACAGAGGCAAGAACGTATCACTATTTAAAACATGTAATTTAGGGAACAGTTACAGAATTTCTTAAACTACAGGGCAATTCAACTGGCCATTGCAGCAGAAATCACTCCAAGCCTTCACTAAAACACCTAACCCCTCACTGCTGCAATTCCTTCCCGAACCGTCAGTCCCCACTGCCTGTCTGTGTACTGAGATGCTGTCACTTGAGTGACTTTCACCACTTTTTCTGGAGATGGATGTCATATTTTGAAGTCAATTTAAAGTTCATTGACAATGCCAGGTTTACTGCCCTAAATCTGAAAGAGGGCAGTATTGTTTAACCAGAGTGGTGCTCTCTGACAATGTTAATTACAGCTCTTCCTGCTGGGGTTTTTACAAGAAAGTAGGCCAGCAGGAAATGTCATTATATTACAGCCTGTGGCTCTGTGCATGTGTTCGTAAGTTGACAGTCAAGAGATGTCCTTTAGCCTTTTTCATGATCTTTTTCAATATGAAAAACAAACCGCTCAGATTGCATAAAAGAGTGACATGCTATTGCATGCATCCGCTAGGAAAATGATACAGGTACATAGAAAGTAACTTTCTATTGAGGCAAAAAAACAGTTCCTGGTGTGTTCATGAATTCTGATGTTTCTTTTCAACTTATTAAATAAAGCTTATATAAAGACTACTAAAATTAATCTTTCTTAGTCTTTCCCCATAGTCCTTATCTCAGTCAAAAAAAAAAATGTGATTAGCTGACTTACCAGATGATAAGGCTTTGGAGGACAAAGAAATGGAGGAATAGCTACCAAGAAGCGACATACTGTGAGCTACCGATCCAAAACAGAAAAAGCTCAAAAAAGTTTGCGTTAGTTGTGATACCTCCTACATCTGTCTTTCACACCTAAGTAACCACCTCAATATAGATATTGAATTCAAAAGGTAATTTAAAAACCACTATAATTTCAAAACATTAATCACATGTAAAAAAGGTATGCATCCATATGGACCAGACTTCAGCACTGTCAAAAAGGAAGATAAAGTTTCAAGGGTCTGTGAAGAGTTCTAGGAGAAATGTGATCAAAAGTTCACCAATCACTTGAAGCTAGCTGTGGTTTCTAAGTTACTGTGACTTTCTCTAGAGTGGTGACCAATGTAACGGATTTACATACTTGCCAATGCTATTCCTAGTAAATAGCTACAATTAAACCATACTACTTTATAGATTCAGTTCCATATCAACTGCATCAATAAAAATATTACAGACACACAACAGCCTGTAGGCAACTTTTCCAGAATAAACACTTTCAATCAAGGATTATATCTATGAAACCACAAAAAAATTCCTTGGAATTGGCAGAGTAATCTGAAATTGAGCCTTCTGCAACTTCTAGCAGTTAAAGCCCTGCATTTTCCATGAATAAAAAGAAAAAATGTAGTAAAAAACCTGAACACACAAAAACCCAAAACACACATGCTCAGTTTGAAAGCAATCCTGAAGTAATATTCAAAATACTCTCATTATCCAACAAGCAACTGACTTAAAACAACTTTATCTGTTGACTTTGCCAAAGGTTGTGCATCTCATAAAACTATTTCCTTAATACTTCAAGTAGTACAAAAGGCATCAGTCCAGTTTTATGAGCTTAATTCCTAGTAGACACAAGAACAGATGAAATGATTTGCCTTAATCTCACCAAGAACTGTGAGTCATCACCACCGTCTAACACCTTCCACACAATAAGATTCAACTGTTTTTTTAAAATTTTGTTTTAAAATTTATACATACATATATTTTTTATTTTTTATATATTTTGTTGTCTTTTTAATTTTCCACAAGAAAATTAGTGATTAATTTTCAAAACCAGTTAGCATCTATATCTTCTCTCATTTTTACCATTATAGCCCTAAAGTTAGGCATTGCCTAAAGAAGTTGTCAACAGAAATAATTTGGGAAATAATAACAAAATAATCGTCTCTGAATCCAGCTTTGGAAGCCTGACAAATTTGATTAAGAGTTCCAGCAGAAATTGAAGTACTGGTGTAAATTAAATTTAAAAATCAAGACTATGACAATGATATAGTAAAATTTAAGTACGTGACAAAAAAACCCCCAAAGTTAATGCAATATCCATCGATTTTTGAAATCCTCAACAAAACTGAAAACACCACACTTCAACATGAAAAACCTGTATCGAGCAGAATAAAGACCTGGTAGAAAAAGAATTATTACCTTCATAGATAGCTTTGAAGCCTTGAGCACTGACAGCAAAATCTGTGGTGAAACAGAGGGTAAGGATAGAGCCTGTGCTCACAATAGATGATGGAAGTTGAAATCCAGATAACCTGTGCAATAACAAGACACAAATTACTATAACTTTTTAAAATAAAGCAATCAATAGGTGTAATAAGCATTTAGATAAATGTTTCTACACTTGAATTGCTAATGCATTATGCTCTTTACCGTGATGCACCTCTAAACATTCACTGTAAAATTTCAAACATGTCCTTGTTTTTTAACCTTCCTATATTAACACATCTATGCACTTTTCAACAGAGAAGAGCGAAAGAAAGACTTGTTTGTACCTAATAAAGACAAAAAAAATGATTAGGACTCATTTTAAGCTGAAGACAAGCAAATTTAAGACACCTAGAAGTAGACACCTGTCTTGGAGTGACTTTATAATGTAGCTCACATCCTTATTTTATGCCAGAAAATGAATTTTGTGCCTCTAAAACTAAACTAGAGAGGGAAGAGAAAAAAACAGCTAGAAAAACCCACTTATTCAAAACAGTCCTGTGTTTTGAAGGTCAGAGATTTCGTGGCTCCTGTTGTTTTTCATTTGAGTTGCCGGCGTTGAGTTTTTTTTCTTTGGCCTGGGAGTTTTTTTCCCCAGGCCTAGGGGACTTTTTTTTCCCTTGGGAAGGCAATGAAACATTGGACTTTCTGTTTTGTTTTTTTTTCCCAGGATTTCTTTTGGGTTTTTTTGTTGTTTTTTTTTTTCCCCTTGTTTTTTTTTGTTCATATTTTTTTCTTCTCTGCTGGACTCTGCTCAAACACTGGGACGAAAAGACCTTACTGCACTCTTCCATGGGCCTGGACCCCTGGGGGGCCCCCCACACACACTGACTCTGATACAAGAAGGAGAGAGGGATAGAGGGACTTTTATAACATGATCCTTGGATATATTTCAGGTTTTTCTTTCTGGTGGAGAGATTTTCGTTTTTCTTTTATCATTGGCTTAGTCATTCTTGTATAGTATATTTGTCAATAAATAATTTTTTTTCCCTTCATTTCCCTTTGAGGAATTTTCTTCTCTTTTCTTTTGATTCGGTGGGGGAGGGTGAAATTGAAATTTGTATCAAACTTATACAACACCCAAACCTTGACTCTACAGCAATACCTTGTACAATTTGACACAGCTTAAGCTACACTATCCTCCAGGTGTAGCTTCAGAAAAACAATTGATCTCATGTGTTCAATGCCATAAAAATGAACTGACTGGAAAACAAACAAAACCACCACACTTCCATTTCAGAGCTTCAGAAAAATTACATTATATTTCCCATCTTATTAGCAGTCTTTTATACACAAAACAGAATTTTGGATAAGCTATAATTACATCGCAATATGGATTATAAGACAACTTCCCCAAATTTTGATTCATTTTGAGGATAAAACAGACGGAAGAAAAACATATAGATCCTTTAATGAAACATCACTAAATACAATTTGTTAGACCTGGCTGATACTGCTGAAATGTTGGGGTTTTAATGATTAATTTCTCTTAAGTAAGATGCAAGCCTCACAAATACAAAATTACACATTATGTAACAAATATTACATTGGGGATAGGGAGCCAAATAGCTCCCCCTCTAATCCAGAAGGAAACAGTGAGCTGCTGAGCCACTTAGATCCTCACAAGTCTATGGGACCAGATGGGATCCATCCTAAGGTAGAGAGGGAGCTGGCAGAAGAGCTCATCAAGCTACTCTCCATCATTATCAACATCCTGGCTCACAGAGACGACCCAGACAACCGGAAGTTGGGCAAGGTGATGCCAATTCACAAGAAGGGCCGGAAGGATGATCTATGAAACTACAGACCTGTCAGTCTGACCTCGGTGCCTGGCAAGGTTATGGAATGGATCATCCTAATTGTGATCTCATGGCACACACAGAATGGCCAGGAGTTCACATCTAGCCAACATGGATTTAGGAGGGGCACGTCCTGCCTAATCGACCTGATCTCTTTTTATGACCAAGTGACCCACCTGGTGGACAAGGGGAAGGGTGTGGATGTAGTCTACCTGGACTTCAGCAAAGCCCTTGACACCATCTCCCATTGCAAACTCCTGGAAAAGCTGGAAACCCATGGCTTGGACAGGGGCAGTCTCTGTTGGGTTAAAAACTGGCTGGATGGCCAGGCCCAGAGAGTGGTGGTGAATTGTGGCACATCCAGTTAGTGACCAGTCACTAGTGGTGTTCGCCAGAGATCAGCATTGGGCCCAATCCAGTTTAATATCTTTATTGATGATCTGGATGAGGGAATTGAGCCCATCACTACCAAATCTGCACACGACACCAAGTTGAGGACAAGTGTATATGCTAGAGAGTAGGAGGGCCCTGCAGAAGGACACAAACAGGCTGGATAGATGGGCCAAACCTGACAACATGAGGTTCAACAAGAACAAGTGCCAGGTTCTAAAATTTGGCCACAACAGCCCCATGAAGCACTACAGGCTGAGGACAAAGCGGCTGGAGAGCGGCCAGGCAGAAAGGGACCTGGGGTCAGGTGAATGAATACAAGCCAGCAGTGTGCCCAGGTGGTCAAGAAAGCTAATGGCATCCTGGTCTGTGTCAGGAATAGTGCGGCTGGCAGGACCAGGGAAGTCATTCTTCCCTTGCACTCAGCACTGGTTAGGCTGCAACTTGAACGCTGTGTCCAGTTCTGTGCCCTTCAATTTACAAAAGATGTTGAAGTGCTGGAGCATGTCCAGAGAAGGGCAACAAAGCTGGGGAAGCGACTGAAGCATAAGTCCTACAAGGAGAGGTTAAGGTGATGTGACAGACCACTGTTCGCTGTTTTCACCCAGGCTAGCCACAGAGACAGCAGTCACCAGGCAGGTGGGGAACAGCCCCAGAGCTGGAAAGACGGGGCTGCACCTTAGGGCTTTCGCTCTGGAAGAGACTTTTGCTCCTCGAGCTAATTATGCCAGGCTGGTCCATTAAAAACATTGGAAGGTAAGGACGCAGGGAGTCTCGTTTGGGGTGCCACAATCCAAAGCTTTATTAAACTCTTAGGATAGCAGACCCTAAGAGCCTTGAGAGCATCAGGGAAGTCAAGCCCAAAAGAGTACTTCTGGGCTCTATTCAACAACTTTTAAACAGGGGTAGAAACATAGGAGGAGTTTGGGGTTAGCCAATAAGTAACTGGGACAGGAGGAGTCAGGGAAGGATTGACACACTAGGAGAACCAGTGGTAACAAGGGGTGAAGTTGGAAGGGTCACATGAACGAACAAATAGGGAAAACCCAGGTGGGGCTTGGGGATTGACAGAGAAAGGTCTGGAATAAAGGGAGAGGTTTGAGGGATTGACAGGACTGGGGGTGTACACTTCTTCCAGGACATGCTATTTCAACTATAGGGGTGGAACAGAACATTCTCAACTCAGCAAATACACTACCACACTAAGGGAGCTGAGGTTGTTTAGCCTGGAGAAGAAGCTCAGGGGAAACCTTATCACTATCTACAACTACCTGAGAGGAGATTGTACCCAGGTGGGTATTGGTTTCTTCTCCCGGGCAACCAGCAGTAGGACAAGAGGGTATGGCCTTGAGCTGCACCAGGGGAGGTTTAGGTTGGACTCTAGCAAGAAGTTCTTTACAGAGAGAGTGATTGGGCATTGAAATAGAGTCACTGTCTCTGAAGGTATTTGAGAAGAGACTGGATGTGCCATTGAGTGCCATGGTCTAGTTGACAAGGTGGTGTTGGGTCAAAGCTTGGACATGATCTCAGAGATCTTTTCCAACATAACTGATCCTGTGATTCTATACTGATAGCTTACATCACTAGTTAATTTTTGTATTTTGCAATAGGGTTATGTGATTCAGTGGGCATAGGACAACGCCAGGAGAAAACCAGCTTTTGTTCAAATATCACCCTGAAAGAGCTTCTTGAACATTGAAACAGATCTTCCCCCTCTCCCCAAATAAACAAACACAACAACTCCATTGAAAATACTCTGGGATTTGTTTTGTTTAAATCTGGATGGTTCAAACAATCCACATCTTTAAAAAAAATCTTGCCCTTGAAATTTATTGTACAATGAAGCTATAGTTGGTATCTGGAAGTACAGTAGAGAAATAAGTGTAAATATCAGTATATCTGAACTAGTCATTCTTTGCAAAATTAGGCTTATTTAAGATCACTTTCATATATATAAAACACATTGGTGTAATTGAAGCATGGAGTTCCTCTAGTCAGGTGGTTCCCCATCTCATTGCAATTTTGAGCTTTGGCAAAAAAATAGACTCATGAGTCAGAGATCAAAGTGAGGAGAGCTTTAAATACAGATTAAGGCATACAGTCAAGGCAACATAAGTCAGCAAAAAGCTTTCTGCAATTTCTTCCTTTCCTTCTAAACAACGTTGTCATCCATGTGCTAATTAGCTTTTTGCTTTAATCTTTTTACCTTCTGTGTACTTGTCAGCCTAATACTACTATTCTTTTCCACCTCATTTCCTTCAATTCCAGAAATAACCAGGTTGATTTTCACTTCAGTCTTCAAACTGCAGAACTACCATAAGGCTTGCCACATCTTATGTTCAGCCTTTTCTGTGTTCTCTCACCTTCACTAGACATTACAGTTTTTAGAGAAGTGTACCTCTTGTTCCATTTAATAGAGTGGTTATCACTTCTGTCCTACATCTGGAGCACATTGTATGACAGTTCATTATTAATTTAGGGTATGTATTGTCTGATCTTGCTTACATGTCTCTCTTCCTTGAAAAGAGATTCAAAGAGTTCTTGTTTTAAGGGGTGGGTGGTTTTTTTTTTTTTTTTTGATAGCACTATAATATCTCCTGAAAAAATACAAGAAACTAGCATGCATTTTAGGGGAAGAAAATCAGCTTGAGACACACAGAAAGACAGAAGCAGCTAGCCTCAATATTTCATACTACATAAGAGACCTAGTAAAGACCCCAAAGTAAAAAGACAAAAAAAGTTGTATCAGTGCAGAACTACAAAGCTTTAGCTACCTCATTCCTGGTAAGTGTTTTCTTCACTTGGTATAGATTTAGTTCATATAAATGAACTTATCTGAGCAGTGACTGGACATCCTGAGTTCTTGTTATGATTTCTAGACAAACCTACTTTGATTCTGCTATAATAGGTGTCACTCCTACAATATGGATTCTCAGGCTGCCAAACAAATAGTTTCTATAGCATCCTCCTTGAAATACTAGAAGATCATTCTTTAGGCTGACACTGCAATTCACATTAAAGGAAGACAAATACATTCTCTTATACCTTAAGCCTGCACTTAAAGGCTTTGCAAACATTGGTAAAGACAAGTATGTGAGCAACTTCAAGTATATCAACTTGAACTGTATTTTACCAAGGTCTTTATATTGCAGTAATCCAAAAAAAGCTTACGGAAAAAAAAGTCTTGAATAGAAAAATACCATATTTCAGTCATTCATCAGATTACCTAGGTGTCTCTACAGACAGCCTTGTTGTCTGAAATATTTCTGAAAGCATCTTTTCACAGTATTCGAATAAATTCAGTGAGATCAAATGTCATATAATTGAGTGCAAACAGAAGCTAGACAGCAGATGAAAATCTAGTACACTGTTCTTCAGACATTTCCAGAATTGAAACACTGCTAAACATACTAAGTAATTTTCCACATATACACACACCTCCCACTAAAGTTTTGCTAGGTGGTTACAGCTCATGCATCATAATGCGTTTTGCACATTCACTTCATCATCCAGAAAAATCACACACCTTCACATGCTGCTTTACCGTGGAAATGTATCTTGGCAATTAATGTATAGGCCTTTACTGCAACCAGAAAGGCAAGTGTTTAGACAGATAACTGTGTGTGCTAAGAATGCAGAATAATTTCAAGTCCCTATGCTAATAAAATTGTCATTTGATAAATTTGCACTACTTCATACTGAGCATATGGCAATACTTTAAGCTTAAAATATTGCTATTTCCTTAAGTTTCAGCAGCATCAATCTGCACAAAATGCACATACTAAAATACTTTTAAACCACAGATGAAATATATTTGACTTTTCTGTACAAAAGCTGAACGTGTAATAGAAAACACAGTGGTACATCAGTACTGAGTTTAGACTCCATTTGAGGGGGAGAAAAACAAAACCAAACTACCACATATTTCATTCTCCATTATAATTTCACAGATCAGCCATTTCTACTAATAAGGTCTATAAATACACAAGGCTTTTTTCAATAGCATAGCAATAGGTCCAGCTGGCTCCACAGAGAACTTCTCTATTCTCTACCTGTGATGGCACATTCTCAGCCTTCCTGATACTAAACAGTGTGACAAGACCTGTATGGGGCTGGAAATATGGTTAGGGGTTTGTGGCAATTAATGTATAAGAAGAGGCAGAAGGAATATATTTCTTGAGTCCTTTAAAGATGATGTGTTATCTTCAAAGAGTGAAGCTTCCTGCTGTCTTCAGCTACTATTTGGACTGATATAGAAAAAAGCCAGATTCTTTTTGTAAGTGCAGAGAGGATGGAAGCAACAGGTAAGGTGCAATACAAGAAACACAGCTTTGCATAAGAAAAACACACCACCGGGCGTGATACCTTTCTGGGCACCAGTTGAAATATATCTCCATCCTTGGTGACAGTGTTAACTTGGTAATACCCTGAACACCAAGATCAATCTTCAGACTTGCGTCCAATGTCAGTAGGTAGCAAGATGAAACAACCACAGTCCCTCCTAACCCAATTTATTCAATGAACTCATGACCAATAAGGAAGGCATAGGCACAGTTCTGATGACAAGCAGCTGCCATAAGAAAAACAAGAACACTCAGCAGTTTCTGGGGAAATACAGCAGTATTATCAAATCAACCTAAGAATAAGTTTTCCATAAGTTTATTAGGGATTGTACCTTTACTGAGTACAGGGTGTAGTTACGAATTTTTACCAAGTCCTCGCTGTTCACACCAAAACTGATAGGCTTTTAAGCATAGCCTATATGATGAACTTTGCAGATGTTTTCAAGATAACATTTGCTCCCCTCCCCTCCAGTGAGGACTACTACATTCTGGTTCATAGAATCAGTAGACTTTTATTGGTTTTTAATAAACAATTTGCACTGAACTCAAAGTCAAAATGGTCAAGTGATGCTTTCCAAAGCAGCTCTATCTAAAACAGGTATCCAGCACAAAGAGCATTGTAAGATCAGAGCTTTTAACAAGAGTATGTACTGATTTCACAATTGCCAAAAAACAAAAATGCAGTTGCAAAGGAAAAATAGAAATATTTTCACCTTTATATTAATTTGTTTATTTATTATATGCTTATTATATACAGCTGCCTGTAGTACAGTGGTATGTTCAGGTTACCACATGGGGCCTTTTTTCAAGGTTTAATGAATTTCATCCAGAAATTTAAGAGCCAAAAAAAACCCACAAAGGCATAAAGCAAAGGAGGACCCATTAGGAAGGATTCTTTTTTTCAAATCAGGACCATGAAATCTGTGAAGACACATTAGTATAATTAGAAGGAGAATCAGATCTGTTCAACATTTTTACAACTGTGTCTGATATATACACACACACTCACATTCTCAGAAGAAGTAACTAGATCCTACTTGGCTAACATAAAATATTCTTGACTGAAATTAGCTATCAGTCTCTTGTGCAAAAACTATTGGTCGAAAAGATCAATGTTATTAATAATGAGGTAAAATCTAAGGCTAAGTTTCAACGAATTATCCTACAAGCAATTTTGGACAAGCCATGTGTAAATTACCAAGTCTGAGATTATTTTTCCCCTACTCTCATGAAATCCATATCAGGAAAAAACCTAACATTTCTGCCATTTTACCACAGAGAATGCCAAAGTCATCTGCCATCAATATCATATCTTCTCGGGGTTCGCATGCTATTCTTAAAATTATAATTTAATGTACAGGAAATCCATAAGTTCATTCTGTAGCAAACAGGAAAACACAAAGTTATTTGCAGGTGCTACCTCATCAATTGCAGACAAGAAAGCAAGGCCAGCCAAAAGGTACCCTTAAAGATTAAAAGCTTTAGGCTATCTATTGTAGTTCTCCAGAAATACCTCACTGTATCACAGAAGCTGAATACCAGGTGTAACACATCAAAATTGTTCACAAGGTAATACCTCATATTGGGCTTAACAAGAAATGATCCTTGAACCATACCTTGAACATTAATAAAGAGCTGGCAAACTCCTTCTGTATTTCAGGTATCTGACATCAAAAACAGTGAATCATTTGTATAGGCTATTAGCCATCTGAAGAAAAAGCAATCAAGATATGACTATGGATTCCTGGTATTTATTCCTGATTTTCTTAATTTATTATTGTCTTGTGGTAGATTTACCTTGAACATCTGCCAGACCCCATCTAGACATTTAACCAGATGGGGGTGGAAATAAAGATGGAAATGCTCTTGGGTAAGGATAAACAGAGGGAGACCACTTACTAACTATTGTCAAGGGCCAAACAGACTTGACCAGGGGAAAATTATTTCATTTGGTAATAAAGTAAACAGTGAAAAGCAAAGACAAATTAATCAAAACCCTTCCCCTACTCCCCTTTCTCAACTTAAGTACTTCATTCCCAACTCATCCCCCTCTCCCCTTAGGCAGAGCAGGGAAATTGTGGCTGGGGTCCATCCATAGCTTCTCTACAGCTCCTGCCTCCTCCCACTTTTATCCTGCTCCATCATGGGCTTTCTGCAGGCTGTGGCTTCTCCAAGAAACATCCTCCATCTGCTCCATTGTGGCCTCTTCCATGGGTTGCTTGAGAATCTCTGCTTCTGTGCCTGCAGCACCTTCTTCACCTTGGAAATCTCTCATCTGTTTCTTTCAGTTTTTGTTCCCTCTTTCTCTCCGTGGTGTTCTCTCTCCTTTCTTACACTTGTTTTCCTGATGTGCCCCCACTTTGACTATGAGTTCAGCTGTGCTCTGCAGTGGGTGGGTTGGAGCTACCTGTGTCCAGCGCAGCCAGACCAAGACTCCCCTCAGAGCCCCCCCTGCAGCCTGAGCCTGGGCACCTGCACCCAGTACAGCCTTGATGATACAAACAGAGAACACTTCAAAAGCATCATCTGTTCAGCTGCACCTTAATTTATGTATTAAAAAGTCAAATCATTAATATATTGTCTCGGTAATTAGCAATTAGAATCAGTTGAAACTACCTAAATATCTAGACAAGAAGAGAACCTACAGCAGTAATTTACAAGAAGGTGGTAACTCCAGTTATTCAACAGAAAATAGCAGCAATGCTATGAGAGCAAACATGATTACAGGACACATAACCGTAACATGACCTTTTATGAAGTCACTTGCTGTCAGCAATGAGAACAGTTACCCAGGGGTTAGGACACCTAATGGTACATAAAGCCATGAGATCAGCATACCCATTCCAGCAAACCAGGCTGTTACCAGATGTGTGGAACCACAGAAGTCTTATTTCAATAATTTACATCCATTCTGCTGCCTAAAGCGAAGATTTAAAACCTGATGCAGATACTCTCTCTTACATAAAGGAATAAAAAGCTACTATAAGATTACTAAAACATCCATAATTTATAAATGATTTTGTACCAAAGACATGTATCTATATATATCTTTTTATATATATGTTTAGTTTATATTTAATTCCACTACCCCTCAACTCAACTTTTCTTTTTATGTCACAGAAAAAGGGAAGACATGGAATAAACTATTCAAGGTAAAGTTTTCTTTTCAGATGCTCTAATATGGTGTTTTTTCTCAATCTTAAGATAATAGTGTTCCTTTAAAAAAGATGCACAAGGAACTGCAACAGACAGAGCCCCATCTCAAGAGCACACCCAGGAGCTAGTCTTTGCTTCCCCACCTCTCCATCATAAAGAATCACAGAATCATAGAATATTCCGAGTTGGAAGGGACCCACAAGGATCATCAATCAAGTCCAACCCTTAGCCCTGCACAGGGCCACTCCCAAGAGTCACACCACATGCCTGAGAGTATCCCCCAAACACTTCTTGAACTCTGTCAGGCTTGGTGCTGTGACCACTTCTCTGGGAACCTTGTTCCAGTGCTCAACCACCGTCTGGGGAAAGAACCCTTCCCTAATATCTGACCTAAACCACCCATGACACAAGTTCAGGCCATTCCCTTGGGCCCTGTAATTGTCCTTTCACCACAGAGAAAAAAATCAATGCTTGCCCCTCCTCTTCCCCTCATGAGGAACTTGTAGACTTCAATGAGGTCTCCCCTCAATCTCCTCCAGGCTGAACAGACCAAGCGACCTCAGTCACTCCTCATACAGCTTCCCCTCAAGGGCCCTTCACCATCTTTGTTGCCATCCTTTAGACACTAATAGCTTAATGTCCTTCCTATAGTGCAGTGCCTAAAACTGCTACAATATTCAAGGTGAAGCCTCACCAGTGCAGAGCAGAGCAGGACAATCCCCTCCCTCGACCAGCTGGTGATGCTTTGCTCAATGGCCCTCCTGGCTGCCAGGGCACTGCTGACTCATATTCAACTTGTCATTGACCAGGACCCCGAGGTCCCTTTCCACAGCACTGCTTTCCAGCATCTCACTACCCAGTAAGTATGAGCATCCAGGGTTGCCCCAAAATACACAGCACCATCTCCTCACAAATGTTACTCAGCTTTCTTTCCTAACAAAAATAATGAAACAAAGCTCCTTAGTTCTTACATTTCTAGCTCCAGAAGTGCCAAGTCTTCTTCAGTGCTGCTTTCTCTCCGTTCTGACTCCTCAATCTCCATGTTCTCTCAGGTTATAGACCCACAGCAACACGGCAGCACTCCATTCCTGTCCCCTGATTTCCTACTTTCCCTAGGAAACTATCTTGACCCCTCCCATCAGCTGGTCATAAAATCTCTTCCATCAGCTGTCCCTCTCTGCACCCCAGAAAGCTCCTTCAACCCTCTCAGCTGCTCCCTGATCCCTCATTTGGTTAATTAACATCAGGTGTTCCTCCACCCTACTAACTAGAGGGAGTCCAAATGTGCATACCTCATTAAAGGGGCACTAGTACTCACTGTGAAGAGGAGGTTCATCACTTACTTGGGTGCTCTTTCTTCTGCAATTTAGGATTAATAATCTCAAATTTATAATCAGTTCTGAGTAGGTAAGAAATAGATTTTTTTAATTCAAGCCTTTCATATAGATAAATACATGTATATTTTTTCCGTGGCATGGTCATGTAAAAACTCCTTGATGTCTCCAGTGACTTTAGCTTAATGAAGAAATAATTGCAAGAATTATAAAATTACTATTTTGGTAGTAGGGGAAGGATGGAAGCAATAAAAGAAAAAAGTTCCCTCAGGAGCATCCAGAAGGATCCTTATGAACAAGACTCACCGAGTTCATTCGCTAAAGAGAAAGAAGCTGCAAGATAAATGGTTTTGATATATTTGGCCTTCAGAAAAGCAGCTGGTTTCTTTAGGTGCCAGCAAACAGCTATGGCAGCAAGGTTCACAGCTGCTGTGAGAAGCCCAGATTTTGCAAAGCAGTATCCTGGGACCATGGTTACTCTGAGTCCACAAGTAGCAGGAAAATATTGAGACAACTTGGCCAACACCAAACCAGTGTACAGCCGTAAGGGGGACCAGAATGACAGCAGGTGCCAGAAGGGAGAGATGGGCTAAGGCCTTCCAGTGGGTGCAACCGCTGGCAAAGGATGGACAGCCAGCAAGTTCTGGTGGCTCCAGCATGGTGGGACCACATGGCCAATCAGAGAGAGAGCAATTCCCAGAGCCCTAGGTGTCAGTGGATGGGCCTAGTGGCATTTTTATTCATGTTATTAATGGAAAATCACAGCACCTCCCATGCTCCAGCAGAGGAAAACAGCCAGTCCGTGTCTGGCAGTCACTGAGATTGGTGGCTGCTGAATAAATGAAGCATTAGACCACAGCGGTGCACTAGGCTATAGCGCCTTCTTTTCCTGGCTGAACTTAGCATTATACTTTATATTTTATATATATATATATATCATTGTACTTTCTTATTATTTCTACCCATTGTACACAAAATGCAATTACAGAAATGGTTTCATATGCCACTATGCTAAGTGACATAGAAAAAACCCAACAGCTAATATTTGACAAAACTGGACAAAAAGAAAGCAGTGCTGTAAAGAGTGCCAAACCCCAAAGTGATACCATAAACCATTACTGCCAGAGGGGTAGTGTTTTACCTCTAAAAGAAGTAAGTTATTTCTCTTACTATAAAGCTAATGATTTCTTGTGCTTGAGAAAATACATCTGAAACATTAAGTAAGGTCGTATGTTCCAGGTAGCCTATTATATGAACAGACTTCATAATCAGAACTTGAGTCAGGAAAATGAAGATATCTTAGTGATTTTGTCAACCGTGCCTAGTAAAACAGTTTAAGATATAATCTTAGAAAACATTTGCATTAGTAATTTTAAGCTTCATTGTATGAGTTATGTCTATTTACTCTCATATATGGATGTCATATCAAGTTAAGTCATCTTTTTGGAAGGTATGTCACATTAATCCACAACAGTGTATTCAGTGATCTGTTATTTTACATAGTTTCAGTTGTGAAGCTAGCTTGCATTTCCTAAGTCAGAAGACGTTAGAGAGAGATCCATATCAGGTTGGGAACAACATTACAGCAATGAACGGTTGTTTCAACTTCAGAATAAATGAGGATAAATTTTATTTGAAACTTTGTTTTACGAATCCATTATAGATCATCTGCAATGCTGTAGATGATATTCATTCTCCCACTTGTGAGTTGTTTGGAAATGAAAAATGTTACAGAACTCTTCATTCAGGGAGGGAAAAAAAACCAAAACCAGAAAAAAAACCCACAAAACCCAAACCACAAACTGAAACTCCCAAACACTCAAAACCCTATCAAAGGAAAATAAATGGTATTTTATGCCTCTACTAAATGGAATGTAGACATGGAAAAAGTCTGTAAAGATGACTCTTTTTCTCTTCACAGGCCAGCCACTAATAACTGAAAAATCGCCCACATTTCCACCTCTCTATCTTTTATAGGCTGACTTTATATTACAGTGTCAGGACACCTCCACAAAAACCAGTGAAAAGAAGCCAGTGTAAATGGAATGATAACAAGTGGCTTAGGAGCCCTGCAACACACAAAAATTGCCTGAAGGGAGGGAAATATATCAATTTCTGAAGCTTTCTTTCAACATTTTTACAAATTGGATTACAGTAATATTGCCAGCTTAAAAATACCTTACTCTAGCCTTTTTGGGTGGATAACTTTAAGTAAAGGCCTCAAGGCAACAGAAAACATGCTAGCAAATATTTGAATAAATCAGATTTTAGTACAAACAGCATGTTTGTCCTTTGCAGCAACCGGGAGGTATCTAAAAAAATAAGTTATTGTCCAAACATGAGTATATTTAACAAACAGTTTACATAGTGTCCAATGCTCCTTTTGTAAGGAAGACTAAATATTTGTGCCCTGAACTCTGAAAATGTAGGAAGCTGCAAATATGGCCCATGATACACAGCAAAATTTTGAATACTAAATATTGAATACAGCTTTGCAAATTTCCATTATGTGTTTTGCACAGGCTAGATGGTCTAGCTTTTTTTTTATTGCTCCATTCAAAATACATACTAACATACTAATGATTGAAGTCATTCCCTCTAGCGAACTGTGATCTGACTGTTCTTCATATATTTATAGACAGATTAATGAAATAGGACATCTAATTAAAATATTAAATTAAATATTCTATTCCAGTATTTTCTAGTGACTATTGTTCAGCTTTTCTTAGGAGACTTTTTTATGCATATTGCTGATCAGATTTTTATTTTAAAAAAGAAAGAAAAAGTTAAAAATCACCAAAGTTTAAAAAAACCCTACCTTTTCATGTCTCTCATTTCATAAGCCAAACTTTAAAGCTCACTTTTACAGGGTTTTGAAAGTTTTGATCTTGATTTTGTTTACCTACATTTATGTTCTTGGTAAATAAATTGGATCCAAAATAATAGAACTTCGATGACTTAATTATTCCATATCTTAATTTCCCATTTGCAAAGTAAAGACAAAATTACAAGCCAAAATTCTTTTGAATTCACAGGAGTGGACCACCTGTCCTATGAGGAAAGGCTGGGAAAGTTGGAGATGTTCAGTGTGGAGAAGAAAGGCTCCGGGGAGACCTTATTGTGGCTTTTCAGCACTTGAAAGTGGTTTACAAGAAGTGGCTGTGGACAGACTTTCTAGTAAAGCCTGTTGCAATAGGACAAGGGGTAATGGTTCTAAAGTAAAAGAGGGTAGATAAGAAATTTTTTATTTTGAGGGTGGAAAACATTGTAACAGATTGTCCAGAGAGACAGTGGATGCTCCATTCCTGGAAACACTGGATCTCTGATCCTTGAGGCTCTGAGATTTTGAGTTAAAGATGTCCCTATTCATGGGATTGGATTAGATGACCTTTAAGGGTCCCTTCCAACTCAAAATATTCTTTGAATCTATGATTCTATGAATTCAAGTTGATGCCTTGGGGTTTTTTTCATTCTAGCTTGCCTGCATAGGCTCACTTAAAGAGGCTTTTACCAGGCCTTTCCTAGCAAAGTTTCCATTCTTTCTGTAGATAACAGGGGTAGCAAGACACAACATTGAGGCCCAGAGCTGCTAGAGAGGTTCTGGGAGGGGGACCTGGGGGGGACCTGGAGGTGGCATTAGGGAAGTAGAAGGTTGCTGTTGGGTATCTTGGGAACATCAGTTCAACACAAACTTTGGTTGGGTAGCATGAGGGGGGTAGTCTTTCAAAGCTTATAAATGTAAAGGGGTCAGGTGATGTTACTCTCTTGTCTTCGCTCCTGGACTCTGGAAATTCCCATTAAAGTATTGTTCTTCTTTTCATCGTTATTAATTTACTTTTGCAGTTCTTTGTCCCCTCTCTGATTTCAGGCATGAAAGTAAATTGCAAATTGTAGACAGATCCAGAGTTAGGGGAATATGATGTATATATTTAAGTACATTAAATCAAAAGAAATTAAAATAATGTGCAATTGTCTTATTTTGAGCAATCCATTTTGAAAAATGAAACTTAAGAAATCTCCAGATTGCTTGGAATTTGACTGGAAATGTTTGTTAGAGCTGTAAGACAAAAAAACTCTGTGCTTAAAGGAAGAATAACAAATTAAATAGTTCCAAACCCAGAAGGTTTTGGAGCAATCAAGTGATACCTTTCCTTCACCTTCTGTGTATTTCCAAACTATGTACCTATGTTCAGCTTAAAGAATCTTCCCAGAGTGTTATTATATGTTATACATATAATAAATATGTCCCTGTAAGACTTTTCATTTGAATGTATCCTGTTTCAAAATTAAGGAAAGGATTTTCCTTTACTGTCACCTCATTATGACTTTGCTTTTTTTTTCCCCCTGAAGTTAATTATTCTGACGTATCTACTTTAAAGGAGTCAGTCCTTGACAGTTTTAGACTATCTGTACAAAGCTCACTATATTAACTTTTTGCTCCTATGTTTTTACTCCCAAGAGCTATGACAAGAGCTATCTTTTCTATGCAAACCTTTGAAGTCTGTCTATTATTTCTACCCATCATACTCAAAGTTTAGTACAGTATGTATCATTCATTACTTGAATACCTCCTGTCAAAATTGCTGCTTTGCTTATTTGTCCTTTATAAGAAAGAAATCTAGTGGGCATTTCAGTGAGTCATAAAGTTAGTTTCATCTAAATTTAATTTTTTAAAAAAGTGTTTTGAAGATAGTGAGTTTTGATAGTTTTAAGTGGCACTTAAAATAAGTGGCTGCTGCTACTAATATGAAATAAGGATCAATTCTGGAAATGTCTGAGAATTATGTGAGTGCTTTGGGCTAACTCTACACTTATTGTATTAAGCATCATATACTCATATTTTCCTTCATTATGTCACTTGTCATCTCCTTTGTACATATTTTGCAGTATTCACAGCCTTCTGGAAAAAAGTCATCTATGTAGTTCAATGCTGAAATTTAAATATTATTCCTATGTAGAGCATGAGTAGGCTGTAAAAGAAAAGGGGATGCACTGCATATACAAGAATATTTGACATAGGCAATCAAGACACAGAGACATGGATTTTCACCAGTGGATGCATTTACAGTGAAGATAGGTGGAACTGGAGGGAAAAGCGGTGGTGCAGCTTCTTTCTTATGCAGTAATAAGGATCATATACCATGGCAAAGATCGATAATCCTTTAGAAGGCTTAGTATGTACCTATGAAAGCCAGCATTAGTTGTTGGTATATGGTGAAGCTCTTAATTTTGTATCTTTGCTGACTTTTTTACCCATGCTAACAATATTTTGCTATCACATTTTTAATACCTTTATTTTGCCACGCTGGCACTTGCCATTGTATTTCTTTGATATAGCAGTTAATGAGTCTCATAGTGCAATGATTTTTATAACCAGAATTTTTTTCTTAATTTCTAGAGCACAAACCATTGTGTCGAAATGTCAGCTTATAATTTTCAGAATATTCCTCCCTCATACATATTCTGTTGCAGTATATGGTGTAGTTTACTGTACCAAATTCCTATTGTGATCTACCTCTAGTTGCTAGTATTCACACAGATTTTAGTGATTACCCTCAAAGTGCTCTCTCTATGGTGCTACCTTGTCAATGTGCCCTCTAATCAGTAGATCTTTAACAAATTCAGAAGTAATGAAGCAGAAAAATCTCCTGTTAAATTTCATGGTGAACACATTTTGGTAGCTTCAGCCTGAAATATGTTCCAAAAGAAATTTAGAAATATGTCTTAATTGAGAGATAGTTCATCTATTTTTCTGAACATTTTCTGTGCTTATATTTTAAATCACTTCAGTAGAGGTTTGCCCTAGGATGCATAATTTGATGCTTGATCTCCTCCTATCAGAACATTTTATCTTATTCTTCTGTCCTTTAATCCTTACATATAAAATATATCATTTCAGTGGTTATGATCATCATTGAGATTATCTATAGTAATATCATTTTTAGTTTGGAATAAATTGTTTCCTATGGATGACTTGCCCTAACAACTGTGTTTAGGTGAGTCATATTTTGCTAGTTTAAAACATTCTCCTTCTAAGTGCTTCTTCCAAAAAAATGATGTAAAGAACTTTTTTTGTTCATACTTTCAATTTCAGCAAACTTTCTATGAAAATTTTACCATAATATTTGTACATTAGCCCCAAGCAATGGATATTGTATAGTTACCTGAAGCGAGGTACATATTAAGCAAATTGTGCCATTAAACGTATGAGATTTCTCCAGGAAAGGGGTAGTGTTCTGCAATATCTGTTGGTCTATTGCATGTTGCTTACTCTCACAGATGGTCTAGCAAGAGCTGCCTCAAGCTGCCCTTAGCTACTCATGTGTGTCCAGATATTTAAGATCCTTCATCATCTAGACACACGTGAATATCTGAATACAGGTAACAGTTTTAGTTTTGCTTACCTATAATATAGTATTTGATACCACCAGCACACTTAGGTGATCTGCAGGGTTCTGATATCTGTTTCTATGGGAAACCTACAGGCTGCAGAGAAATACAAGAAAAAAGGAGTGGGCAGATACAATGTTTCCTTGATACGGAGGAAGTTGATGAAAGGAAAGGAAAACTTTTTAGTTTTATATTTTCCATCTTTACACACTCAGAACCTGACTCTTATTGTCAGTTTTCCTCATTAATTTGAATAAAGAGTTTTAGTTGAACCCACTGCTTGGAATGTATTTTTATTTTAGGTGCATTTTTATTGTCACTGGCTCATATTTATATAGAACAGTTTGTAATCCTTATCTTTTTCTCATGAAAGTGCTGACCTCTTCAAATTGTTATTTTGATGAAATAAAATGGCTTTGGTGAAATAGCTTCCCATGTCTCTGATGAGCTTTGTGGCTAGGGAAATGTTTTAAGACCAAACCATTGCAGAAGATTTCACATGCCTATGAAACAGTCATGCCATGGGCTACAGTAGCACTTACACATTTCCCTGACAAGGTATAATATGAGGATTACCTACCTTTCCAAATAGGTGGTAGAGAAAAAAGTAAGAGAAGTATGAAATGGCTACAAATCAGTAACTACTTTTCAGATGGATGACAGAACAAAAAAGCAAGAGAATCACTGAGACCAAAATAATAAGTTTCAGGGGAGCCATCTATGCAACTAAGCAAAACATAAAATGAGAGTGAATGCTGATTGTTCGAAAGAGATGAGGAGGAAAGGAGCTGTGGGAAGTGATGACATGTTTTATGGGAAAAGAAGGTAACCTTAGTTAACGCTGAGAGAATTTGGCTCATCTGATAAAGATTCTCAGGGAAGACATTATGGGAAATATTAATAGAGACCACTGAATACAGGACTGGATGAAAGGAATCAATTTTTGGTTTTTCTTACTTCCATTTTATGTACCAGATTCAATTAAGCTGCATGTAGCAAATGAAGGAATAAACTTATCTCCAGAATTCAACTCCTTTGTTGAATGATTGTTTAAAACAGACCGCTTCTCCCAGTTCTTATGAAGGAAGTCTAGAAAGAAACCTCCATGACTAAAGTTTATCTTTTTTAAGGAGCCCTCACAAAAAAAGGTTGCCTGGACTGAGAGATGAGGTGAGGATGTGAAAGGCAGGGAAGAAAACTGTAAGATTAATGGCCATTCCCTTTGCTAGAATAAAAAGGCAAATGCCAGCCAAGAATGTAGAACACAAACCACCTATGAATGCTGCCTTTCCTGTCATTGCTGTTAACAAAACCATCATGGTTTACAGAAGTAACATTTGCTCAGAGGTAGGTTGTCAGTGTGAATGCAGAGTCCCTGTTTCAAACAATTGAACAAAAATGACACCTGAATTTCCAAATACAAATTCATAAAGAAAGAAAAAGCCAAAGAGGAAAGCTAGGGATACTTTTTGAAGTCTGGCTTGAAAAATGGGAAAAAAAAAGATGAAAAATAACAACTAGAAGAATCAAGAGGAATGCAATGAAAAAGGAGAGCTATTTGTTTTCATCATACTTTTTAGGGTCCTTTCATTCAATTTTTTTTCTTCAATTTATTGGGGAGGGGATAATACATTGAAAAAAAAAAGGGAAAAAAAGACCCACAAAATTTTGTGGGTTTTTTGCTTTTTTCTCTCTCTGTTCTTTTTCTCTTCATTTAGCACTCACTTATTTTAATGCCAGGGAAAGGGCAGTGGGGGTGAGAGGGTGGTGCGTTATTACATTTCCCTACTAGCAGACTCTAGTGATTGCAATCTCTCATTATTCACCCTATTTTCCTTAGAAACTTGTGTTTGATCACAGAATGAAAGAGATATGCAGCCTAATGAAGTTTTTCAGCCTTATCTGCTGCAGATCTGTATCTGCACTTTTATTGTTACCT
>WEIV01025271.1:8137-29771 GCA_013390005.1 Calyptomena viridis | reverse complement strand
TAATATGAATTCCACTGAAAAAGACATCTTAGTGGAAGACGCTGGAGTAATTCTAACGATATCCTTCATCTAGGAGATGAATTCAGTTATGACTGAACAGAATGATACATATAATTTTACAAATCACAGCATTTTATATTTACATTACCTGAGTGATGATTGAGAGTTAAAGAATGTAAAGATTCAAAACAGATAATTCACTGACAAAATTCAGAAGTCAGTGGATCTAAATTCTCTAATGATTTGGCTACATGAAAAGGAAGTGTCAGACAAAGGAAACTACTAGCATTGTGTTCCAAGTCTTGGACTAGTCTTACTAGGAGTTTCTATTAGTAACTGAGCAAAATGGCAATGTAATATAGCAAAACAAAATTAGACAAAAATGTTTACAAGAAGAAGGATTCAATCTAGATATAATGGTTTAAATGGTGAGGTAGCATTGAGGGCTGGATTGGAAAAAAAAAAAGCTTGTAAAGTAAGAGAGACATTTCTTCAGTTAGGATGAATCACTGCATAGGGTTTCATTGATTCTGAAGGAAGCTGACCTGACTGCTTGCTCCAGAGACTAATAAAAAGGAATTTAGAAACAAACAAACAAACACAAACATTAAACCCAAACAAAATCCTAACAAACAAAACCCTAACAAACAAATAAAAACCCAAAAATGAAAACAAAAAACCACATACTCAAATTAGTGGCTTCAGCAAAGGGCCACTAAGATGCTTGGGAGTCGAAGGGCATGACCTGTGTGAAGAAGAGAAAACTGGAGAACAGGCAACAAAAATATAAGCTAAAGCCATATTTAAAGACATCTTATTATCAAGCAGGGTTAATATAAAAGATGGAGACATACTCCTCTCTGAGATACCTATAGAAAGGATGAGTCACAACAGTCCAGAGTCGTAACAAGCAAAATTTCCCTTTGAATATAAGATGTAAAATATGAAAAAATATTGGACTTTTCATTACCATGTTACTATTCAAAACAAATTTCCCCTTAGGAAAATAAAATAACTACACAATACTACACAATGCTACCCAATTCAAATTTAAACCATGGTTTGTACAGTTTGCTGCTACTGCCACAATCTGCCAGAAATAATATCTTCTACTTGAATTTGAGTGATTTTTTAGGGCCATTGCTTCAGTACATCCTTCCTGAAAACATCAGATCATCCTAGTTTTTTTTCGGAGAGGTACCAACCCCTCTATTTTAGGCTAATGATATTGGTATTGTGGAGCATTTACATAGTAAACACATGCTTTTTTGAGTAAACTCTATTCTTGTAACACCGAAAATTTAGCAGAAAGAAGAGGAGCTGAAAATGCCATGCTGAATATCATATCAGTCTGACAAGTTTGGTCAAACTATTAACCTAAGCCACTACAACAGGCTGAAGAAGAAATCTCTTTGACAGCTGCCTTGTCAACAGAGGAATACAGAAAAGCTCATATATTCATGCTCAGAAGAATAATTGGCTACTTAGATTATAAAAATACTAATATTGAAGTAGTGATACTTATTTCCATTAAACTCTCTTAAGTATTACTCATAAATATCATGTTCAAAATCTGCTAGATTTCTAAAAATCTATTAAACTATTAATATGTAATAAAAATACAATCAGTTGACTTCTCACTTGTTAGAAAGATCTTTAAATATGTACTGATGGTATCCAGCAAGTATCACCAACCTTGAAAAACATCTAGTCTGTATGAAAATAAAGTGCAAATAAATGAAAAGCATTAGTATTCAAGTCTAGCTTGCCAAAAGCAAAAGCAAACCGAAGCATGAAATAAAAGTTATAAGAAAGGGCAATTAAGATCACTGTTTCAGCATTGCCTCTCACCATTAAGCAGAAATCCCAAACTAGACACTCTATTCACACTATCCATCATCACAGCCAATGATGGCGAGAGAAAAAAAAAAAAGAGGAAATTTTTTTTCCAGTCATATATTTTGCTCAGAATCCTACTTTCCTTATTTTCGTATTCTTCTACAGACAAGAATTGGAGTGAATAAATATGGTATATGTAAATTAAATCCCACCAAGGAAAACTTTTCTGGTTTTATTATTAGTATTTTTTTTACTATATCACTTCATTCTTTTTTTATCTATAGGNAAGCTACATCAAAAACAACATTAGAAAAATATTTAGGAATTTTCATAATTCTGCAGCCACCACTGTGTCATATTCTTTCTATTAGCCTACTTTTGTTTGCACAATATAAAAAGATATCCAGTAAATATAAACCAGCCAATAGATTCCTTAATTACCCACTCTTCAAGAGATTAAAATCTCTTATGAGGTCTTAATTTGTCTGTGTGGCCAGTACTCGTTCTGTTACATCCCTTTTACATAATGGTGTAATATTATCTTTTAATAAATAGAATATCACTAATATTTCCTTCGTATATTGCTAAAATCCTGGTCTATTTTACAATCCAGAAAAATTAATTTATGCCATTAACACTTTCATTTGGCCTGAATAACTCCCATGAAGGCATTCCAGGAGGCAGAGATACAAAAATGATTTTGCAAAGTAATGGTACAGAAGAAATTTGTTTTTAATTGTGATGTGAATTGAGAACTCCAACCTAGACTCAGCACACTTGAGTAGTATGTGAAAAATTCAACGTTTCTTCTATCTCTGAAAGTGAACTGTCTGACTACAGTATTTCATTCATAGATTCAGCTGTAATTGCTAGTATGGGCTCTTACTACAGGCAGTGGTTTGAAAAGGTTCCTAGTTGTTTACTGTAAAACACACTGTTAATACTGCAGGTCCTACTGTGTTTTGGGGGGGGGGTTAATTAGGACATTCCTTACATGCAAAACTGAGTAGTTTTTGTCCATCAATAAAGGGATACACTGAGGTTTATGTAACTTTCCCAAGTTTCTGGAATCAATCATTTCTCTACACATTTATGAATAATTTTCAGGAAGGTCATAATGTTCACAATTGATAACGATCTGTTAATTTAATTCGTTTAGCATCTTTGTTAGATATGAATGCTCTGTCTTTGTTTTTTTCTTTCTAACCTTTATTAAGAACTTGGTTTCAGCAAGAGGTTTATTAAGAACAATTAGACATAAGCACCTTTATAACTGAGCCCTGGTATCTTATATCCTGGAAATAATGGGTGGGTAAATTTAAACAAATCCATATATATTTTTCAAATCCAAATGACGTAATTTTTTCAGTCAAAAGTGTATTAGTATGAGATGTCTGAGTGAAACATTATGGATTTTGAGCTATCTGTAACTAGTTATACTATATAGCTCTTATATTAAAAAAATGTAATAAATACAAGATAGAGCACAAATCTCTGTTGGTGGTACACAATCGACAAGGAAAGATATTATTTACCTGTTTAACTTCTTGGAGTGGGAACAGATTTACCCGAATATTGTAAAGAAGTTTTTCCCATTAGCTTTCTATGTATTTGGTAGCACTGCAAATTTCCCTTTTCTGTTATGCACCAGCATCCCCATGATGATGTTTTTAAAGAAAATGCAACAGCATTTAGTGAGCAATGTGATACTGCCCAGCTGTATTTTATATCACTGGCTGCAGTCGTAAATTGGGTCAGAGAAATAGTGTGATTTTGCTGTAAGCCTGTCATTGTCTCCATTTACCATGTGCAGGTTTGGACCTCTGAGCAATTTTGATGTACATGCACTAGATATTCCCAGTGCTTCAAGGGGCCATTAGGTTAAAAACCAGCCCGTTAGCTAAACCATCACTGAGTCATCCAGTGTGCACATAGCACTTTTTGTCTCATGTGAGCTTTGCATTGTATTTAGCGGAAGCTTTTTGCCCAGGAGACAAACAAAATCTGACCCAAAGCAAAGCCCCTGACCCTATATAATGCAGAGGTGCAGGACACCCAACGTCAGCCGTTTGTAATGGTCTGCCTCCACTGAACCTAATCACTTGTTAATGCAGGATTAGTCTTTTAGTGCCCTCAGTTTACTGAGTCATTCCCAACGTCTAAACATTTCTATACGCATAAAAATGCAGAGTTTCCTAAAGAACTTTTAGGTAAAACATGAACTCACCTAAACAGCAGAAGTTAGCTTGGGCTGCATCTGTTACTTCAATTATTTTTAGAAATGGCTTTTATATATAAAAAATGCTTTACATATAAATATGTGGGGAAGCTAGCAAGTCAAGGGAGGTGATTCTGACCTTTTATTCTGCTCTGGTGAGACCCCACCTGGAGTACTGCATCCAGCTCCAGGTTCCCCAGCACAGGAAGAACATTGACCTTTTGGAGCAAGTCTAGAGGAGGCCACCAAGATANGGTTGGAACTAGATGATCTTTAAGGTCCCTTCCAACCTAAACCATTCCATGATTCTATTCTATGATTATATAGATAAAGCATTCACCAATAGGTTTGTACAAAGTAAGTCCTAAAATATTAACTGGCAGTATTTTTCCTTTGCAAATATGATTTTTTCAAAATTATTGTTTCAGAATACTTAGCTGCTGGGGCACAGGCATATGAGACATAGGTACAAATTTCTTAGATTTGAAGGACCTGATTTTGGTGTCTGATCCCTAAGGCAAAATTCAACTACATTAGACATCTAAGGTTCTTACATATTGCAAAGTTGAATGCCTCAAACCTGAAGATGACAGTAAACAATGCAGTAAGTTAATCTTCTTGGAAAGGCTGATGATAAGTTAAATAACTTACTGCAGACTAAATCTAGTATAACTCTCTACTAAGGATTCACAGCCCAAAACCACCTCATAGCCTAGAAGCCCTGCAGTGTCTTGTGTGAAGAATTAATACATTTGACTTACTCCAAAAGGATATCCTTTCTCTTTAAGTAACTAAATTAGATGTTGAAATCTCCTGTAGATATTTTCTCTAACAACCTAGTGATGTACTCAGTAACTCAATGCACTAATCTGGGTGTGATACTTGTCTTTCTTTTGCTTTTGATGTTTTAAACCTAGTTCTTTTATTTCTTATATGAGAACCTCATCAACAAAGTTCTGAAGTAGCCAGAAATATTCTTATTGCTTCCAGATAAACTGTGCCACTACTCAGAATGGATCTGAAGATGCATGTTTTTATATGCCAGTAACAACTGGAGCATGCTAGCTAGATGAAGGGCTTCTGCCTTCTATCCTTTTCTCTAGACAAATCATATCTACATTATACAGCTATTGTTTCATGTAAAATTCATCAACATTCCTCAACATAGGAATCCAGAAACCCCCACTTCCCATGAGCATTACACAGATTTAGCCAGATAAAATTAACGCCCATCTTTTTTCCAATAACCCTTAGGCTAGTACCCCATCTGGCAGTGAGTGGCTTACATTCATTGCTTGAAAAATTCCTCCTGTAAATCTTTACATGGAAAGGAACTGGTTAAAAAAAACAGTTAAAAATCAACTGAAATCCTGAAGCAGGGTGAGAGCCCCATATTCCCAGTCCACAGAGTTTATTGCAAATAAAGACTGTTTATTTCAGTAAAAAATACCTGTTTAGTTTACAAAGGCTATAGAGCCACAAAGACTTCATTCCTTGCTGTGTAATGATAAAGCTTCACCATGTAAAATGAGGGGAAATGGGTGCCTATATATTTTACAGAGAAAAGTAAGCAACTGAAAAACAAAACCAGCATTGCTGCAGGTCTAAACTCAGGTAAAGATGATAACCCTCTGAAGGCTTTCACAAGAAAATTACTCAATCCCATTGGTGGTAAATAGAACATAGGTTTTCAATATAGGAGGACATCATCTCACAGGATAAGAAGATCAGATCAGATAAGGTGGCCTAATTTTAACCATAGCTGCATGGCAAATTTTAAGGTTAGACAAGAAGATCGAAATTATATTTGTCAGGTTCTGGCAGCTTTTGGGTAGGCATTTCTGTAACTTTGACACTTAATGTTAGACTAAAATCTGCTTTTAGGCACCTACAGTCTTTCCTGGCATGGACCTGAGTCCACTACACAATCTCATATTCTTAAATCACAGAAAACATGCCACAGTCTGCAGTGAACCAGTGCTGAAAATCTGCTACAGCACGTATTTTTTGCCTATATCAAAGTTAACATGGTATTTTCTTTGGTACAGTAAGTTTAAATGAGGACATTAAGTTCATAGACACATTCTAAGTTCAGGATACATTGTAGATTTATAGATAAGCCTTCTTAGCAATTTCTCAAAACTCTGTGCAGTGTAACAAGTTCCTATGAAATGCTTGAAAAGTTAATAAGATGTATGCCTGACTCATGCTTTTTGAAAAGGTCTATATTTGATGAATTGCAGCAATAATGTAACTGATCCTTCAGGTAAGAGATGGTTAAATTTAATTTACTATTTAAAGAAGCAAGAGAGAATTTCTATGAAGTCATTACTATGTCAGTCACTGGAAGATGTCTTCTGCTAGGAGAGCTGATAGCATCCAAGTGTCAGAACTGGCTCTCTCCTGTTATGAGACAATGGGTAGCTAGAGTGTAAAGATGTAAGTGACCCTTTGTCACCAAGCTCTGTATGTACAGCAAAAAGAATCACAAACACTGAAGACATGTTAAGCACACTGTGGGATCAAAATAAACAGTGCCAATAAGATGAAAATAGTTATCATTAGCTGTTATTCCCAAAACCTTGCAACACCAGATTCAGTGAAAATTAGAAATGCAAAGGTGATTATGAATGAAACACTTCAGGCTTTTAAATACTGCCCATTACTTTCTGTCCATGCTTCAGTGAATGAAATTAAAGAGTTACAGAAGCATAATAAGAAAGTCCATTTTACATCTTTCAATAAGGTTTAATTTTCCTACTATATACACAGTGAGGCTTTTACAATCACAACAGAACTAGACAAAGCATGAAACCACACCTTGAAGAAATCTTGATTTTAAAGAGATTTCAAAACTCTTATGTATGTATATTGTGTTAAATTTATTCAAATAATGTTGTTGGCAAAGAAAAACGTTACTTACACAGATTCTCGTTACAGTAGGTTTCTTTCTAACTACTCTTAGAAGAAACTTGAATCTAGCAAAAATTCTTGTTTTAAGTGAAAATACACAGGTTAAAATAAGCCTTATTCATTTTTTGAATACCGTGCTTACACAGTCTAACTGGTGGTGTGGAAGACAAAATGTTCCTTGAATGTAATATATCTGATAAAAGGATGTACTTGATAGCAGATTATTTCCAAGGAAAAAAATGGCAGTCAAAAATATGTCAGTGATAAGACTATTGTCTCAAAAGCATACATTTCATTTCATCTCCAAAAATTTTTAATTTGCCCATAACTGAGTTTGTTCTTAAACTAGAATTCTGAGCTAGCTTTCATGCTTCACTGCATCTCAATCATCTATTAATTGTCCTGATTAACATACATTAACACTGTCTGGAGCATGCTGGAATGCTCTAACATCATGCAATCATTGGGAAAGCAGGCTTAAACTACTTGAATCAAGGAGTCAAGTCAGTAAACATCAACAAAAGCATCTCCATATACAGCTTTCTACAAAGATTCTTTCAATTAATTAGCTTTACTACCTACAGCAAGAATAACCAGATTATACCAATACTGAATTACACAACAAGGGAAATAACTCACTTTGGTTTTGAATAAGGGCTGGAAATTGTCTCTTTAGGCAGTCAAGTACTGGTAACTGAAAACAACATAACCCACCTTGCACAATGATACTAATTCACTAGCTTTACAATAATTCCTGCAAGTAGATTTTGTGGACATGTACATACAAGTAAATCAAGAGATAGCAGATAACATATAGGAAATCACACATGTGCTCTGACATGTAGCAGAGTGTGTAAGAGGCATCTTGCATTTGCCATCTCAGTGTGGGACTATAAATTTTGGAACAATCCAACCACTTTTAAATTCAGGTTTTGATGTGTATATGGTCCTTGCCAAGAGACATACTAAGGTCAAAGTCACACATGTACTTTGTACTAACTGCCAAAGCACTCTGTAATTAGCTGCTGTTGGCCCAGAGATCTGCTACATCCAATTTCTACAGAGATTTGGGTCACCTGAAAATTCTGGTATTGTCAGCCATGTTGTAGAAGGGGACTAGTTGTGCTGTCTAAAGCCAAAGACCTGAGTGAGTGTGGGTGCTAACTCCCAACACCCCCAAATGGGTTCAAGACTTCAGTATCTGTTAGTGGCCATGTACATAGCTCCCTTATAGTAAGAATCTTTGAGGATTTCAGTGAAGGGAAAATTCGCCCAGATATCCAGTACTTACAAAAACTTTAGGTACTTACATGGCCAGCCAAATAATTCAGGAATATTCTCTGACAGTAAATTATCAATGTAATAGAGTTTATGAGAAGTCATTATGCATGAAGGCGCAAAAGCATCGGTGGCACATAATGTAGAGACTTTCATGCCTTGGAGGACACATGCTGGAATCAATGATCCTTGTGGGTCCCTTCCAACTTGGCACATTCCATGATTCTGTGACTAGGGCACATGGATCCTGGATCGCTATGCATCTGAGGGTATACATTATCCCCCTCACCATTTTTTAGCTAGCTAAAATGTATAATAAAGGCCAGATGGTTTAGCCATCAGAAATCTTGTCCTGCTAGGCAATGTGACAAGATGCTAAAGATGAAGCCTTGCAGCCCCTACAGCATCCACAAGAACTACTCAATTCATAATACAATAATTTTGTCAGGGAGCAGCAGAGGCCAGTCTCTTTGGCCTGTTAACCATCTGTGAGGGAAGTGTGATCCCAGAAACACTGGAGCCCATTCATGGGAAGCAGTTCCGCAGGGACTCAACACTGTGAGCAGAGTCTGGGAACTGGTCCACTGGCTCCTAGACATAGCAAGCAATGAACTAGGCCCAGGCAGTCCTGCCAGGAGCAAAAGGTGATGGGACCAAAGACAAGGATAGAGACAAGGCTACAGCCTGGGTCCAAAGTCCATCAATGAATCAGCACCAGAGATGGAGACAAGCTGCAATTTCTACCCAAAAGGCCCATCCAGAAAAAAAACTTCCAACAGTGCAAGCCTTAGGGCCACCAAGGGGATAGGCTGGGGAAAGGTCTGGAAATCAGCTTATCTAAAATGTACCTTGGACAGGAACTGATGGCTCCAGGCTGCAGTAAAATGGGGCTATTGGCACTATAGGCTATGCTGAGGAAAGGCTCCAGGTGAAGCTGGGCAGAGACAGTTAAGACCGAATGCTGCGACAGGAGTCCTGACAAACTTTTAATCATACATATTCTAAATGGAAGTTAAACTGAGATGTCAAATTACTGATAGGTAAACTGTTCAAGCACAATGATTAAACTAGTCTGATTCTACTTAACTCATTATTAATTGATGCACTGAAAAAAAGCCCATTGCAGTACGTTTTTCAAAACACTCATCAAACACCAGCTGAAACAATACTGTTAACACCAATGAATATTTAATTTTGCAGGTATACAAGTTAGGAAAATTAGTTGCATGAGAGGCATAGCTAATTAGGAGTTTTGCTATTTGGTATAACCAACTGAGTCACATTTACAGACCTTTTAGGCAGAAGAAGTTATAACTGACTGGAGAATTGAGCATAGAACATGGTAACTTGCTTGGCTGGAATATCTAGACAAGTACCAGAACTGATTCAATATCAAGTATTTTGAAGTCACACATGCAATTAAGTTAGTAATAATAATGTAAATATTCCTATACTATTGATGTAGAATTAAATATATAGAAGTGATTTGCATAGCCAGTAAGAATTTAAAAAGATCCCGATTCTGTAGCATCGAGACAGGGAGAAATGCTTGGAAAATGATTTCACAAAGAAAACAGTATTTTTGAAGTATGACAAATGATTTTACTGGAACTTCCTGTCTAGAAAAAAAACAGGTTAAACAGTTTTTGTCCTTCTGCTCTATGTTCATTATACCTGAGCTGGAGACAACTGCTTTGATTTAACAATAAGAAAGCAGAAACTTGAGCTTCCATTGAGTGATACCAGACAAAAGTAAAAAAAATAAAGCAGCAGAAGTACTACATACTTATTATATCTTATCTAATATGAATTAACAATGCTCTTACCTATGGCGTATTTCAGTATCATCATATACTTCTATACAGGCAGAACTGTACCCAGCTCAGAAAAGTATTTTAAAGAAATTATTTACTTTGGCTTCTTGAGCTTGTCAATAGCAAAAAAAGAACAATCGTCCACATCTTCTCCAATTACTTTTTTACCATTGTTTTTAACTCGTTCTTATTTTTTTTCCCCTGAATATTTTGATGTCATTAATAGAATTTTGGAAATTTTGCAAGGCAAAAATATAACAAACATTTTCAGCAAGATAAACAGATATATTTGTTTCCCAAGATCAGCTGCTCTCAGTGAGATTTATCGAAGAGGAATGGTTAAAAATCCACTAACTTTTAGTAAAATAAATACATAATAGCATATATGAATACATAATACCTATTTATCAGGCAGATATGGAAAATCAAGCTAATAGATAAGAAAAATAAAGTAATGAGAACAATATGTTGAAGTTGATTTCCTAAGAAAATTAAATACATAAAATAATACTTGCCTCTTTGTCTACTGGAATACTCAGATATGTTAGCTAAATCTAAGAGCCAAATTTGATAAAGTGTGGGGAGAAGAAGTTATTATGTTCCTTCAAATTTCTTGAAAATCATTTTGCTTGCATACTGTTAATGCTCTTTCTATCTTTCCTGTAAAAAACTTTTGTATTTTAGTTCATATCTGCATTACTGGTAATAAATAACACTGACATAGCGTGGTTGCTGACTGGGAATATTCTGAAGCAAAAGAAAGATTGGGGTAGGATTTGGTTCAAGGTTAAGACAGTGAAATGTACAGTCTGAATGTATGTTGGTACATTGCCATGGCAGTCAGTGTTGATTGTGTTAGGGGATCAGGAGAGGGATTCCATTCAGCCCAGCAGAATACGTGATTGGTCACTGGGCTGACCAAACCACGGTGAATGTTTGTGGCATACCCTTACCAGAGAACTCCACTGTTCAAATAGCATTTTAAAATTTTTAAAATTTTGTACTTGAGAATTATGATAATTTTATTGTACCCTTAGAATGAGCCTTTCTGCAAGAATTTCATGACCTGATGATAAAGAAAAAGAAGTGCAAGGGCACAAAGCTTATAATTAGAATTATTGAAGAATCCATTTAGTAAAACAACTGATATACTTACAAAGAGTTTACAAGTCCTCCTGAACACGTGGTATTTCATAGCCTCAATAACAAAATGCAGTAGCATTCATAATAATTCTTTTAACAGAAGTTTAGTCACTGTCCTGTATAAGTGACTAGAGGCTACAGTCACACTTACTTCAAACAACTCATATTTTTACATCTTAGATTAATTTTTCAGACTAGACACCATAATTAAGATCTCCTTAATGACCTTCATTAGTATAGAAGTCACAACATCTTGTTATAGACTAACTTTCTACTGCAACTGCCCAAAACTATTACAAAAAGTCCCACAGGAATTGGTTCTGTTTTATCTGTGGTAATGAGTCTTATGTATTGTCTACATTTTCACAGAGCAGTTAGGAAGCTTTACTCTGTGACTTCTGTTTCCCTTGGGCTCTATTTCAACTTACACTAGCAAATGGGAATGAGCAGATTTTCAATGTAACAGATTCTGTTAACCTCAAAAATATGTAAGTTTACAGAAGGGCTCTACTGCCCAAAGAATACTTGCATTTAGCTTTTATGTTTTTTATTTTTCAATTAGGGTAAAAAAACCTTAAATAGTTCTAAATGTAGAAAAAAAACCCCACAGAGATACTAAGAAAAATCACTGAAAATGTGCTTCATGTTTCTTTCTACTTGTGAAATGTTGTTCTTAATAAAATGTACACTTCACAGATATACTTGTATCTGCTCTAATGCATGCTGTATTAAATGCAATGAATATAATTCTTTTGGAGATTAACACATAAGCACTATTTGTTTATTCTGTCACCACAGTTTCAGTCTCACTTCAATTATCTTTCAAATGAGCAGTTAAAAGAAACAAGTTTGCGAGAATATTGCCTTCTAATGAATAAGATCCTGCAGATAAAGTCATCTGGATAAACATGCAGACAGTGCACTTACAGCAATTACAATCATAGTCAATACGCACCTTTACACAGAACTGAGCTGTTAGCCAAGAAATACCTATAATAAGCACTCTAAACAATTACTCCAGGATTTCTCCTGGAATAATAATAGTAAATAAACAATTATGCTGATTAATGATTAATGATTAATAATAATGATGCACCGTTTGACAGTGTTAAACTAGCCACATTTTGCCGTCCTTCATTTTACCAGCCAAAGTATTCCAAAAAAAGAGGGCCCCTAAGTCCACTATCTTTAATGCTCTCAATTCTGCTGTAAAAAACTAACACAGCTGCTCTTAGTCACACGTACTCAAGGTGCCCTACATGTAAGTTAGTGGGAGCAGTTGCTTTCTGAATTGAAAAACCACATTTTATCAAACTGGGATTATCATGGTTTTGAGGATTGTCACTGCATGTCACTTGCACTGACCTATAAAAATGGAAGCAGAACAGTGAGAGCACGCAGCACTGGAGGCTAGTTAAGGATGATGCAAGCCCTTGAGACAAATGAATAGAGGTTAAGTCTTTAAAATGTTTAGGAGCTCTTCATGGAGACCTAATTGCAGCGGCATTTGTTATATTGCCAAAAATAGGTACCCCTACAAGCAGAAAGCAAAGCATGCACCTTCATCACAAGGTGTAGATGAAAAAAAAAAAAAAAACTACCAGTTTTTTGTGCTGTTTATTTTGCATGGAAAACCAGGGGCAATTTGTCCGCTTAAAAAAAAGTGGATTCACAAAACCTTCAGATGCCCAGAAATTCTTTAATTTATCCAAAAGCTTCACAGCATTACTTCACAGTACTTCACAGTATTACTTCTTTTTTAAGATTAGGTAAGAGCAAATATTTTTAAAATATGTGTGTTTTCATTAACTTCTTCACAAGTGTGAGGACAATAATGAAATTGCAAAACACAGACCTTGCAAACGAAGTGTAATGTAAGTTCTATGTGAATGATAGTGCAACACAACAGTAACTCAGAGCAGCTTTGCAGAGAATATGAAGGGAAAATGGTAAATTGAAACTTTAAGGGATCTTACATATAACCACACTCCTAAAGAATTAGCAGTTTCACAGCACAATCCTCTGAAGTGTCTTTAAAGGAAACTAAAGGTTTTTTAAAGCAGACATATACATATAACTGATGTTTCTACACAGAGAAAAAAAATCAAAGCATTAAATTGGAAATTTAAGATGAAGAAATTATGCTTATTTATTACCGAAAACATCCCGTAGGAGAACATTTATTTTAACATATTTTGCAATTTAAATATAATTAGCATGGTATTAGCAATTCCAACAACAAACACCTAAACTGGCAATTCAAAATGCTGACTTGATTTTGTTTTTGTTCAATTTAAATGTACAACTTAGACTCTCATTTTGTTTAACAAATTGCTATAATACAAAAGACTTGTAATATATTAGATATGCTCAAATACAAGTAAAAATGACAAGTAGAAGGTGCCAAGTACTTCTCCAAAGGTATTTATCAATTTGCAATGATTGGTCCTTAAAATGTAACTACAACAGCTACTTGTTTGGTAGTGACTGCAATGACATTGCAGCTTCTCCTGATGCACTGGCTTCATGGGACACACTTCTGAGGACCAGATCCCCATGACTGCCCCACTCAAACTCTGTGTTTCTGAGCCATTTGTCAAAATGGACTGTCTGTTATTTCTCATTTCCCTGTTCTACTCTTCCAATGGCATGTGTGTGCCTGCCAGTGTCTGGACTTGAAGGGTGTGGTTTGCTGCAGAGTCGCAAGCTGCTTTACTACACCAGGAGCACCAGCTGATGGAGGTGGTGCCTCTCCATTGTTCCCCCTTCACTTGCTGGTTATTCATAAGAAGCTTCAACTTGGTGATCCACCTTTGGCATGAGCTGCAGCAGAGGAAGTGAACACTTTGCCAGTGCAGACTAGTAGTTTCTCTGTTGTCTCCTGAGGTGGTCTTGCATGTTTCTCCTAATAGCACTTTATTCCCAGCCTTTTCTAAATCCCTGTAACTTACTTACTTCCAATCCTTTTCCAGGTTTTCTTGGTTTTGGGGGGTTTGTTTTTAAATTTGAGGAAAATAATTACGTGTGGACAAACTGATGCACATTACGTTTATGTATTTATATTTGTGTAAATTTTGGGAACTATCATACCTTCGGTTTCACTTTCCTGTCAAACTGGGTTTCTACAACTCCTGTTGACTTCAGCTGTAATAAGCTAACTCTTTACGTGTCCATTAAAATATGTCATATAATTGTAAAATCAAATAATCTATGGCCCAGTTTAGCTTACTTCTTATTAAATTTACAGTTTTATAATTGGGTAAATTTGCACTTGCTTTTTCATATGGAGATCAGGGATTTTTCAAAAATATATGATGAATGTGAAAGCATACTGAAATTATACAGACACTTTAAAAAGTAGCTACGTTTTTAACATTTGAAAGCCCTGGTAAAAATTATTATATTTAAGCAAATAATAGAAACTAATTACTCAACTTACATTGTTTGTTTCCCACATGCTAATTGATTCTTCATATCTATTAAAATAAGCAAATGCTTAAACTTTAAAATCACTCTTTGGATTGATCACAGCTTTCTACATATATTACACATTCACTCTTTGTGTTGGGAATGATGAGTGGCAATTAGCCAAATTAACTATCCACTTATATGGCTGACGGAGGGAACCCTTCTGATAGTAATAACTGAAAATACATCTGAAGTTTGCATTTGTCTGTGTCAATATAACATTCAAGTTCTAAAACTGGAAATAAAAGCTTTGGTGACTGTGTGTCACCAGCACGACAACATTTTCCTGGAATGTGATACAAAAAAAAAAGGCTGAACATATCAATTCATATAATGGCCTAAATTATTCTTTCACAATTTTTTCTTAAAATAAAAACAAAGAAACCTCAACCTTTTAACTAAGTTCTAGCTGTGACTTGACTACAGACAGTAAAGAAGATGAACCTACCAAGATATAACGGCTGGTAGCTATGGTTTTAGAAAGTCACTTTGAGATTTTTAGAGATTCAAGAATTTCCAGATATTTCAAAAGGCTGAAGAGACAAGTATGATAGAGCATTGCTTTCTATGTATTAAAAGACATTCAGATTCCTTGCATCCTTCCAAACTTCTACTCAAATGTGATTCTGGGAAAGTGTGGCTCAACATCATTTTCTCATGACAATATTTCATGAAATGTCTGTGTATTTCTTTATATGACAAGCCTAACAAATTTCTCTGGTGTTGAACAAGCATAGGTAATATAAATTATGAAAAAACAAAAGCAATTAGATATGAACTGTTAGGAAAACTTCCGTTGATTTACAGCTGTTCATACCTTTTCCTTAATTAAGCCTTAATTAAAACACAACCCTAATTAAAAGCATTGCTTCCATCAACAGAGAAATTGCAGCTTTACAGAAATATGAACAACAGGGCCCAGTGGCATCCCTTCAAATGCATGTGCGCTATATAAAAGCTCTTAATATTGTCTGAGAAGCAGCTGACATAATCGCCTGTGTCAGGGCACCGTTTGCTAATGCCACCGAACACGCAGTGACATGATACACAGAGTGGAGTGACACAATGGCTCGTGTCAAACCACCAGATGTAGCACTTTGCGAATGTCAAGGTGCATTGAGCCTTTGTGAACATCAACATGCCTAGAAGCAATATTAGATCATCACAGTATGAACTGAAAAGACTGGACTATAACAGTCAGAAAAAAAATCTCGTTTTGTGTAATGTAAATAGCTATCATTTACATTTACATGTCATAATGATGCTTATTATAAACAATGAAGAAACTTTTGTTACAATTCTTTATCCTATTTTACTGCATTCCTGTGTACTACCATGGCCTGAAAAGATATGTGTGTGCTAAGCAGTAAGTATAAATATACAAGACAAAACTTTATAGATGAAGGAAAAAAAGGGATAGTTGAGGTAATAAATATATCTACTGATACACTGAGGCATCATAAAAAAACATTTCATTGGGAAAAAAAATCCCAACAGTGTAGTACAAAGCCCACACCTTGTCATTATGGGACAGATTTGGAACACTTAAAATAATTTTATTGAAATAAAATACTGTCATTTCTTTTGCTTTATAATGCTTACAGGCATGTCCTGTCTTTATATCATCAATCTAATTATGAGAATTTATTAAGAGATAAAATAAATAATAAAAATAATGAAATCGTTCTGTTCATTTTATTGCAAATGATAAATATATCTTGATTCACAAGGCTAAACGTTGTCCCATTGTATTCACCGGGATTACATATGTGCATCTTTAAGCCAGTCTTCGTTCTAGAAAAATGGTTCCTGCCTCTCTCAGTGTCTTTTAGAAAGCAAAAGCACATAGTTGATAGTTCATTTGTAAAACTTTATCTGTGAGTGTGTACAAAGTTGAAGAAAGTTAAAGCTGGTGAAGGGGGTGATATAAATATGACTGGGCGTCACTAGATGTCACTATTGCAAACGGGCTTGTGCTCCTGTTTATCTAAAAATAGCACAGCGTGTAGCTTTGGGAAATTCTTTTTCAGAAGAGCGTACAGGCAAGTGGCTGCCTTCTTCTGCATTTTGGAAACACATTTTGATGGTCAGTGTGATAAACAGTTCACAAAAAAGGCAGTATTTAAATTCATTCTTTGCTTTTTACATATTGTGGGTGATATAAAGTGTAAAGCTTGGACAACCTGCATGACAGTCATTCATATGCTGGACTTTTGTTATGGACTATTAAATTCTGTCAGATAACAGCGTGGTCAAGGAAAAAAAAAAGAAAGGTGTATTTATGAGATGCAATATTTCAAAAAGTTTTGAACAACATCTGACTGAACCTTTATGATTTCAGGCTGAATTTGAAGTTGCTTTTCTCTTATGAGGAATAAAAGTTCATCACTGTGTTCTCTTGAGAGGTCACAGCCATTCTTTTGGTGAGGAGATCGAACTCTCAGATATGAAATTCAGGGTTATATGTTATTTGTAGTTTAATACTTGAGGGTCAGGACTAAGGAACAGGCCTCTGAGATTTATATCTTGATTTTGCAATCAACTCTTTTTGTGGACTTCAACAAGTCACTTATCTCTCTGTTTCAATTTCCTCATCCTCACAGAAACACTATTAAAGAGAGTCTGAAAAGGAAAAGTCTTTTTTTTTTTTCTGATTTTTTTTCAGAGAGGTTTTTTCAGCTTTACTTCTTTCAGACGGTTTTGTTTTTAATGCAATCACCATTCAAAATGTACAATGTGAAAAATTTTAGAGTGTCACCTGTGAGCAATTTGTGAGATATACTAGCTAGAAACATTCAAATCCTTAAAGCATGAGAACAGTTCTGTAAGTCATGTTGCATAATTCAGGAATCAACACAGTGGAGTGTTAGTAAACAGTAGATTTGCCCCAAAGAGATCTCTAACAGTCAGTTCTGTCATTCATTGCACTAGGAAATACTACTGAATTTACTGAAGAATAAGGTTTTTTCACAAAATCATGTAATGAAAAATGTTGCATGTTCAGCCCTCCTAAAACAAAGATATTCTTATTAGTTTGAATTGGAACCATATCAGTACATTGTTGTACTACATACATACTGGAGATTATTTTCACCATGTTTAGACTTAAATTTTATTTTGAAAATAATGTTAATGGAAAAAATTCTACAGAGAAACAAATTAGGCTCACACATTCAATAAGATAATAAAAAAGACAACTAAGCAACAAAGTGTCTTCCAAGACCATAGGAATTAGCTGTTCTTTAAAAAAGAGTCATAAAGGTGTTAATAGTATCTGATATTATCAACATACAATTATAAAGATATTTCAAGAAGAAAATTAAATATCAGGGCCAAAATACAATGCAGTGCAACTGAAAAGAGGTCAAAGAATTAACTATGTTATTTATGTTTTTTTCTTTTGCTAAAGTAATTTAAAATGCTTGAAGTTCTTACGACTAATTATGAAATAATTTCACCAGTTCACTCCCAAAAACTTCAGAGTCAGTCTAGAAGAATAACTAGAAATTATTTAATTAATGTACTCCAAATAGTCAAGCTTAAATTGTGTCTTATTTAAAAGCCTCCTCCACTGCTGGCTTCTGGAAAATCAGTGTTTCCACTTACATGTCCAGGGCTAGAGCTAAAATAAGAGGTAATTAGGCGAACATTAAACTATTGTTTACACCAAATTAAAGAAGTTTTATGATGCAGAAACTACAGAATAAAGTGATTCGGTACAAAAACTAACACAATGAATGAAGTTAAGCACAGAGAAGCAACACAGCATCAGCTTCTTATGAGATGTACAGAACAGCAGTATTAATTAGCTGATTCTGTTAACTAGCTTAGGCGAATGAGTCTGCCTTCCTTAATTCCAGCTGCTTCAAGTAGTAAACACATTTATGATTCCTTTGTCGTGATTGATGTGATGCCAACCTGGACTATACAGGGATGTAAATATTAATGAGGATGTCAAGTACTGGATTACTTTATAGAGCTTCTCGGGTTTGGAGAATATCTAATGGAAGCTATTTGCTTTTAATTCCCATATTTAATCTTGAATAATATGTGCAAATTTCAGAACAAGCACATATGAACATATGGTGTTTTAAATCACAGCAGAAGGTCCTGATAGGAGTAGGTGTACCATAACTGAAGAGATGTGTTCTGTTAGTTTAAAATGGCTTTTATGGAATTTCTAATGAGAAGACTCAAGAGATTGTAGTTATTTCCCACATGGAAGACACTGAATACGAGGCACCTCTGCCTCCTGCTTTATCATCAAAACTAGATCAGGAAAAGCTGACGTCTTCCTGCACAGCTGGAGTTTCAAATTAAGCAGTAAATCCTCAAGACTACAATCTTTCCTGAACACTGTTCAACCAACAGCTTTTTGACAGCACTTTTCAGGAAAACAAAGATTTCATATATATAAGCAGCTAGAAATAAAACCAATGTCTACATATATATACATTCAAGAATTATATGGGCAATGAGAGAATAAAAGATGTCACTGTCTGTTGAATAGACATGAGAAACATAGCCTGCAACACCCCAGTAAGGAGAATCATTAGATTTTTTGAACCGCTGTGATTATAACCCCTCAACAATTAATCCATTCCACCAGTTCTTCAAGTACAAACTGCAAAGCTACAATGGGCACAGCTGGTTGGGAATACATGAGGCAACATTTTACTTAGCTCGTTCTGTCCACTAAAAAAATAAAGAAACACCATCTATATATTCCCTAACAATTTCAATCAGGGCAATTGCACAGACACTACATTTTTGAGTGTGCTTTATAAATTTCAATGTCAATAATGTAAAAAAATTCTTGCATTGTCAAGCCTCCAAAATGCATGTATACTATCTGGCATTTATACTATCTGGAATAAATAAAAATCACAAGTAGGATCACAGCATTACGAGAAAAAAAAGAAAATCCATCAACTGCAATACAGGAAGTGGTTGAGCTCTCTTTGACAGTGGGTTCACAGTCTTCAAATCAACTTAATAATTTTGAGTAAGTTATATTCATTTACAACTGTCTGTTATAAATCAGATTTCTTTCAACAAGCACCAGAGAGATGATGAGATACCCAGACTTCTGTCCTCAGTTCTCCTTAAATTTCATAAAAAGAATGTACAGCTCTCACCCTCTGATTCAAGAAGCTCTGGTGCCCCTTCTTGCTTCCCCTGTAGTACAAATCTGATTATATTTTACTGATTAAAAATCCTGTTTCTTCTCTTGCAATGAATTAATATCTAATTAACAGTAGCATGAAACTGAGTAATGGTAACATTAATATTTTTTCTCTACTTAGACATCCAACTTAGCTACAGTCTTAGTCTCAAGGTAAATGTCAGAAGAGAACCTAAAAGAATGTTAGATCAATATTATATATCTGAGAATTTATGTTAATGTTCACTGATACCAACAGAGTAAACCCTTTACTATATAAGAGAAAAATCAACATGCAATCATGAGATAACATTAACTACTTTAATTCTGCATACAAGTAGATATATCCAAATCCCACAAGTAAGAATGACACGCCACTGCATTTAGCTACAAACTTTGCTTCTGTTTATTTATTTTCACTCCTGCTGCACTGGAGCAGGAAAACTTAGTGTCTTTAGGTACTGTTGTTACAAGATTAACTTCTCTGGTTTTAAATACCAAAGTTATAGTGCAACAAGTTCCTTATTCAGCAGAAGGGCTTCGACACACTTCAGGACACTTTCCCCAAAATTATTAGTGAAGTAGAGGCTATTCATACACATGTACAAGTGAAAAAAAGAGCACTTCATGTGAGGCAAGTCTTAGACCCTGAGAAGTCCCCAGAAGTCCATGAACGTATTCTCTTCAATTTTATTTGCTGCACATGTATTCATTTCAGGTTTTGCACCTGGTTTCCCAGGATTGCATCTTATATACTAAATAAATGGTCAGCTGGATAATAGTATCCAATTTTTATACTAGAAAATATATTTTTATAATGTGAGAAATATATTTTAATTACAATATACAAATTCTCTTGAGTCACTGATAAGCAACCACCCACCTATGTTGAGAGACTATGTAACCTTGAAACACTGAAGAGATAAATAAAACACCAGCACTGTAGTTTTTTGCGTAACAGGTTTAACCACTTTGCATGGTTGTATAAAAAACAGATCTTACAAAGTTTTATCTACATGCCTTTACAATTACATTTTCCTTACTTTAGCAGTTGAACTGATTCAACAGAGAAACCAATCACCAGTTAAGACTTGGATCTACTCTGGAATTTACAACATCTAATGATCACCCCAACTTTTGTCTTTTCATTCCAATACTTTAAATGTGATGCACAGTGATATTTACCTGTGAATGTATTTAGGCCTATATGAGTGGAGTTAAATTGCTAAAATGAAAATATTTTGCATCTGTGTAGAGTTTTTTCAGTAATGGATTAATTCCCTCACAAAAGCAAAGACTCCACTAAATTGGTTTTTTTTTCAGTCTACTCAATTTTAAAATATTCATATGAACAAAATGCAGTTGTTACTTTCGAGTAAGAAACACTACCTCATGTTTATACAGGATAGATTCCATATGTCTTATCTTACTGGTTTTTATAGGGGTCAGTAATTATTGGGGTAATTACTTGTCAGTAAAATTAATTATTGGCAATGGATGAATAAGACTGCACACACACAAACAGACGTGGGGATTCCATGCACTTGTCTTTTCTGTCTTATCATTTTAGCCCCTGCTCCATGTCCCCTTTTATCATGTTCTTTGTAGAACAGTGCCTGCTGATTAGGATTCTCACAACTTTACAACTCCATGTTTTGAATTCATGTGCACACTTTCTCACGCAGTCTGTGGCCACCAATCACACATACCACCACCCAAGCCTTCTCACACTCTCAAAATATGGGCTTCAAGACCAGAGATCTTTTTCTGTCCTCACCAGCTGGGCAGCTGGTGCAG
>WEIV01025269.1:50387-75874 GCA_013390005.1 Calyptomena viridis | reverse complement strand
GCACTGTCTAACAGGTTTCATAGGATTTTAATAGTGTGTTTCCTGAACTTAGCTGGACTACACAAAGCAGGGGGAAAATGCAGAGGAACAGGAGTTAGAACTATGTTCTTATTTATATTAAAGAGTGTTTTCTTGTTAAAATAATTCTATGATGGGTATTTTGTTTATTTTCTTACAGTAATATTGCTGGCTATGAATTCTGGGACTTCATCATTGGTTGGGTTGATCAGCACAAAAAACGGAGTCTCTGCTGAGCGATGCAACCCATCAGTGACATAAAGTACAAACTTGTCTGCTGTTGGCTCCATTCGCATGTGCCTGGCTTGTACATAGTTTATATTCGTGGCTTTCAGGTGCTTCAGCTGAAATAAAGCTAGAGATTTTAAAAGGAAAATGAGTTAACACAATCTTTTCCTGCTTTCTAATCTTATGTACAATTAAAAAACATGAAACGATGTCTTTTTTTTTCGAAGAATAAATAACTTGGATAAGTTCTTAAGTAATTTTTTGGCTCTAAGAGTTAAACTGCACATGTGTAGTGTAACACACATGGACAGGACATATGCCCTTTCCCAAAACAAAAATGCATCATTCTGCTTCTGGTGGGACTGTGCAGCTTCATACTTCTCAGTTCCATCTGCAAAACTGAACCCACTTAAAAGCAACTCAAAATAACAGGTAGGAAAAGATCTGAGGTCCAGAATTCCTTGACAGTGCTAGTTTAATGATTTGACTTGTTGTGGTTTTGCCAGGTAAATGATTCCTTGATTATATGATTCTAATTACACTGATTTTTGACTGACAAACCAGGAAAATGTGGACCAAAAGGCTCAGTGATCGCAGGTTTCCAGCTGCAGACACTGATAAAAGCTGCTATCATTATATAACATCCCACAATCCATTCTGCTGAGGGTGAAGCTGCCTTACAATGTTTGAAAAGGGACAAGGGAAGGGATCCAAGTCAACCCTATCTCTATCACTTTTATAACTTTGCCTTATAAACTAACGTGGGACCCAGGCTACTACATCTAACTGATAGATGTATGAGTGAAGAGACGCACAGGAACTTTTCATGGGGGGCGAAGTAAGAGAGAGCAGATTAATGTCTGATATTGCCACTTCTAATAGATTGTAGCTGGACTGCAAAAAATAAGGATTGGCTTGTTTGCTTCAAGTTCCAATTCGTCACATTTGCAGTGCTGCAGCCTCCCTTTGAACTCCACCCACACAATCCCACTGCCCTTCATTTCCCAGTACCTGCCTTCCTCAATAAGACATATACAATGCCCACACCTGCAGCTNCACACCTGCAGCTGCAACAGCAGAGCCCTCCACAAAATTTCTGTGTTTCATCTGTTTGGTTAGCATAAATAATTAAGACTTACCTATACTTATTCCAATATTGCTCTTCTCAAAGGCAGGAGAAGGCAATATATTTTCTATGTAACCAAACTGGGGAGGAGAAACCAACACAAACTCTAAGTCATCTGCAGAGGTGTCAGGGTCAGTGGCAAACAAATGGTTGGTGGTAAGGGCTGCCGAGGAGCCCTCCTCCACCACAAAACTTGCACCTGCACACAAACAATATGATATGCATTATTGCTTATTTAGCTCACTTCGACGTTGTTTTCGTTAACAAGAATGGAAATAATAACTAAGGGGGGAACTACAACAAATACTGAGTAAATGGGGGTTTTGGTTTAGTGTTTTCTTCTCTGCTTTGACCAATAACTCTGCTTTTGCCATCACAGAAGTAGAGAAGAAAGGGATCATGAAAATATTTTACTGGTAAGTTATTAGGTATGGTTTATATACTGCTCAAAATCAGTTGTTACCTCTGTTTGTCAGAGCATTAATTACATGAGAGTTGTTAAGAATTGCTCATAATGAACAATTTTTCATGTATCATTGCTTAATTTCCCTCCTGAGACAATTCTTCATTTCCAGAACATTACTTGGGTGAGAGCCTGCAAATTGCAAAACTACTCATACATATGCTTAAATATCACTTAACATACATAATGTATACCTGATGCTTACAAACAAATTACATTGAAAAACACAAGCATATGGAAAATATACCTTTAATATGTATACCACAGACTTCATCAAAAGCCCAGGAAATCAATGGAGATTTCATACAGTGAACTGTTGTTGGACTAAATACACATCATGAATTCTGTTTCCATTTTAACTGATTTTTTTGATTCTGAAGAGTCCTAAAGAAAATGTAGCTTCACATCTATTAATATATAACCTATTTTTACCTTTATTCACTAAAAGAATTAAATATAGGTAGTGTAAGTAGTAATGATTCTCTCCCTTCATATAAGGTATAAATTTCTGTTGTATGTTTTACATGCAAACGTAAATAGATACTTATGTTTATGCTTTTGCACTATATAAATCTGACAACTGTCAGGCCCTAAGTTTAGTTCAGGCACAAGATGTTGACTACTTTTACCTAGACATAGCTTACGTATGCAGCAATGGGCACGTAGAGATGGAGGGGAGCAGATCTGAGCACTGTAATCTCTAACCACATGATTTAAATATACAGCTGAAGAGCAACAAGCTCTTATTTATACTTGCACTGGCAGCTGGATTGGGTAGTTCACTATAATAGCAAAAGAAAAAAAAAGAAAGGAAATTCTGATCCAAAACTTTCGTATGCTGATCTCAACTGACTCTTTCTAATGCTGAGAAGCAAACAACAAAAAACAACCCTGAGTCTATAGCCATTACAGTACTGCATAACCCGCATTATAATGCTATTGTGAGAGGAAACTTTCACCAGTTGCAATTGTGGGAGGCTGGTTGTCCACTGGAAGTACAGTGATGTTAAGGTCATATACAGGAAATTGATCATGACGTGAAACTGGAGGAGGAAGAGGTCCATCATAACAGCAATCTTTCACATCTAGGCCAGCATCACCATCAGAAACAGTTAAGGTTAAGATCTCAGTGGTAGGAGTCAGGCCAATCTCTCCACCTGGAAAAAAATATTGAGGTTCAGAAGAAATGTTTTACTGAAATTTCAAGAAAAATGATTTTTATGTTGCAAGGATAGTCTTCAGTATTTAAAGTCATAAGGAAAAAGAAAACACAGCAAAACTATTGGAATTCTTCATTCTGGCTGGTGGGGGTGCTGTTTGGTTAGGGATTTGGTTTTGTTGTTTGCAATTAATTTTAACCAGCTGACTTCTATTCTATAGTAAGAGAGTGTTGAAAAGAGAATAAGTATTATTATTACTAATAGCTATAATGTTATTATTGCAAAGTTATTATATTATGTTGTAATAAAATGGCTTATAGTCCTCATGATTCTGTTCTTTGTGCTCTAAGGCATGCGCAAAATGTACATAATGCAATAAAAGAGTTTTTTCTACATTCCTTCTTGAGGAATGTAGGAAAATCCTTCTTTTATATACATGCTTTCCCTATGACAAGTGGTAATATCTCTACTCTTCCAGAAGAGAACTTTTTTGTCTACCAAGTAGTGCATGTAAGTGCCTCTTGTCTCCGCAAAAGGGACTATAACAAGGGCTATGCTTTGTTACTGTAATGTATATTATTCCTATATGTAGTGACATTCGAAGTGTGGGCTAATACACAAGTGGGAACTGCCACCCCTTGCAAGAAGGATCTGTGGCTCAGAGTATTCCAGCTCTCAGCAATTCTGGCAGCCTGTGTCTAACATTGCTGCAAGATATTACTAATAAGCTGCCTGTAAAGGAACGATAGTGACTCCCACAATATCTACTGGCAGCACATTTAATGTGTAGAAATTTGAGAATGAAAAACACAAGCACTATACATTTGAAGGTAAAACTTCATTGCCCTCACAAAATACTGTCACTGAGATACAGTTCCCGGTATCTTTAGAACACAGAATAAAAGTTTTTTGTGGGTGGTCATAATCAAATACTTTCTTCTCAAATACCAGCTTTACATTTTAGACAGGGCCAAGTTTGAAAATATCACATCTATTCTCCGTGCTAACACAAAGTTGCAGAATAACTAAGCAGAAAACCAGAACTTTTGGGGAAAAAAAAAAAAAGACTAAAGCTGTTAGTCAGAGATGTAGAAAGTAGAACCACTTTAATGCTAATGAAAGCATAAAATTAAGTAGGAAAGGGAGTTAGCCAGGCCTTGATTTCTGAGAGTAATTTAAAAAAAAAAAAGCATTAAAAATAAATCCACAAAATAACACATTTTAAGCATGGTGTTTCTCTTGAAGATCAGAATTCCATCTATCTTGTGGTACATAAATATCACTGTCTGAAAATTTATAACATTCTAGATTGGGGAGACAAGGGAAAAATACTAAAAGAGTTTTTTATTGTCATGAAACATAAAAAAGTACTCTAGTTTTTACCTAAAATAATAATAATTTTGTCAAAAGATATTTTGTCAGCAACAACGAAAGGGATCATCCATGATTATAACACTTTCATGTACTTGTTCTAATATAATTTTCAGTTCAAATGGGGATTTTGAGAATATATTGAAACATTCGGTAGTTTTCTATTATCAGCCTTCTTTTGGAGCCAGTTTACTTTTTTCTTAGTCACAACACATGGTTATTCAGCATTTCCTGATGAACTTCTGCAAAGGTTAAGATTTTTTTGCTAAAACCTCTCTGACCACCTTCCAGTCTAATTTTGTCCTTTATTCACTTACTAGTGTGCTTGTATGTGACTAAACCAGCGAGGACATCAGCTTGGGAGAAGTGATCCACAGCAATGCCACCTTTCCTCACTACCCCATGATAAGGCTGGTGAGCCAGCAAAAATATCAGTTTCATGTCATTACTGTCTGCGTCTGTGGCATAAATGTACTCCGAGGATAGGACCACTTCTTCACCCTCCAGGCAGTGGAGCACAGGAACAAGGCCTGTTCGCATAACAGGTAGCTCATCATTCACAGGCAACACCTAATCAGAAAAATAATTTAAGATTTTTTTATTTTTCACTTCAGTGGAATCCTATTGTTTCAGTACACTGCTTTGCCATGCAAACTAACAGTATGGTGTCAGAGCACTCTGAGTTTTCTCTATAAACAAAAAGAAACCAGCTGAATTAAAAAAAAAAAATGCAAAACCAAACTAGATACTTATAGTTTAAGTACAGAGTGAATAATTCCAGACAGAATAACCAGGCTGGAGCAAGCACAAACACCTTTCAGCTTTTGCAAGTCAAAGCTCCTCTCCAATTTGCCACATGAACCTGAGAGATAGAGTCAAAATGAAAGCCTAGCACATCCATTATCTTCCAGTTTCAAGATATGTAAAAACTTTCAGCAGTCAAGATTTGAAGCCTTTGCCTCTACACAGGCAATTGCTCTCAGAAACATGCAACACACTGACCTTGACCTGCAGGATGAACTCTACAAAGTGGATGCCATCTGTGGCTGCAAAGAGAACATCATCAGTGAGAGTCTCAGAGCCATCATGACTGTATCTGTGGGGAAAAAGAAAAAAAGCTACACAGATTTCTCACAGGAAAAAAAAAATTAAGCTAAAAAATTGTAATAAAAAATTATGCTTTCTGGTCATGCCCTACATGTATCCCTCCCAGTATAAAAGGCTACTCCCTGTGTAAGGATGTCCTCCGGAAACTGCTAATTCTGGATCAGAGTATCTCCAGAGGGCTTTTGGGGTCCTCTTCACAAAAAAAATCCTAAAGTTAAACCATAGATCATCTGGGAAAAAGGTTTCCCTGTGGTTTTGCCATCTATGTCCTGGCTGCTTGGGATGTATCTACTTAAACGTATGTCTTCACTGCAGTAGGTACGCATTGGGACTAATGGAAACAGAGTCAGGGAACTCTAGCTCTGCATGCATATAGAAAATCATGTCTTGCTCTTGCCACAAATAAAGAAGCAAAATCTCCATATCTAGGTTAATCAGTGAGAACACAAGTTTTCTTGCAAAGTAAGCAAGTTTAATAAACATACAACTTCCTTAAAAGAAAAAAAGCTAGCAACCATTGCCTTCTTCACAGGAATGATTGAGCATCTGCATGAGCCAGTGCTTTATAGAGAAACCTACATCAGGCATGGGTGCTAATTCCCATTTCCTGGCCACACAACAGCTCATTTCCAAGGGACATTGGGGTCCCAAGGTTCAGCCAGGAATCTTAGCCTGGAGCAGCTCTGCCAGAGCAGTAATATGGTGAACGTTGCTAGCTGTAGCCTCTGCGCCTTGCACTGCAGGCTTTTGCTAATCCAACTGTGACTCAGCCTCACAAAAGACAGCTATCACTCTTCTAACCTGACTGCTAGGGTACGCAGGTCCCCACAGGAGAACCTGTCGCCTTCACTCATGGGATTGCCATCCAGCTCCACCACCCCATGCTGAGGCTGCCTCCGCAGGAGCAGGAAGAGGTGCTCCTGTTTCGTGTCCGCATCAGAGATGAGAATGTGTCCCTCTGTAACAGGAGCCAGGCCACCCTCTTCCACTCTCAAATGGCTTGTAAAAACCTGCAGGGAGGAGAAATGCTGAGCTCTCTTTTCTACTGCATCTCCAAACATACACCAAACAGGGCAATTTCTATTTGTTCTCATATGTGTGACACCTTAAAAACCACAATGCCGAATAATCTGTTCTGTTGTGTTAGAAAAATGTAGGAAGTTACGAAGAGTGGGCCATAATACGTGCATCCCAATTCTCATCTCCTTTATGGAGGCTCCTGGCCTCCATAGGCAATAAGCAACTCAAAGTAAAGGGATGCAGTTTTACTAACCAGGATGTTTTTGAACAGATATACAGATGCCAAAGGCAGTTCTCAGTTTATTTAGCACAAGATACCACATTGCACACTGATCAGACTTCACCTTCCACTTCCATCCCAATGCAACCCATATGCAAGACACTGAAACCTTCATTCCGTGGAAGATTTATTTTTTATCTCAATTAAATCAGGTTATCTCTCTGCATTTTCATTCCTACATGAAGCAATTTCCAAGTCCTTCCTTCTCACTTTCATCACCACCCTACCTCTGGAGCTTGATCATCCACAGGAAGAATTGTAATATTGAAGCAGATCCCATACAAAGTGCCTCCATGCTGATTTCTGACAGAAAAAATAAACTGGACTTGCTGAGGTTCAGGACCAATGTCCTGCAATGGTGGCATATAGGCAACTTTCATATAGTTCACAGCATGCTGCAAAAAGAGAAGAGGAGTGCATATAAGAGGAGATAATGGGAGTATCCATAATTCATAACATTAGGGACCTGTGGGGTAGTGGACAAATGACAGAAGTTAAGATTTATAGAGGAAAGATCTGTTGCTTTTCCCAGAGTGGGAAAGAAAGGAGACCACAGCTGCAGTTCCGTGAATAACATAAGGTCACAAAGGTTCCCTAAACACAGATAAACACCTGCAGCTGGAAGAATGCAGTGATATGGAAATATCATTGACCAATATTCAATGCAGGGACAGGATGGGATTTTTGACCAGTCAGTGATCCATCAACGAACAATGAAACCCTTATTTCGCTTCTCCAAATTTAGAAATGTTGACTATAGCACTTACAAAAAACCCTCCACACCTCCTTCTGGAAAAAAGTATATAAGGCAGTTTCAAATTAGTAGAATTTGGGAAAGAAGCTTTCCACCTGAACCATGGAAGAGGCCAATGGGCTATCTTCTCTTCACTCCCTTCTCACGCTGGGATGCTGGGTGAGATTCTTAAGCTGTAATTTATGCATGTTAATTGCTTGCTTTAGAACTAACACTTTGCTTTTCTTCGTAATATTCTACATAGACTGTTTTGCTTTAGAACTTGTTTGTTTCATCTTATGTGGTTTTAAAATATGTCTTTCGTAGTTATCTATCTTGTCACAATGTATCTTAATAAAAGGCATTATTTTGTAACTGTTTTAGAGTGAATCCTTATACAAAGGTACTGACGTTTCATCAACTGCAGAGTAACGCTTGAGCAGATCTGCTGAGAGATCTCCTCGTCTGTTTAGTGAAAGTCCCTTCTAGAGGAAATATCTGAACACACCCTCAGATTTAGTGAATCTATGGGTGCAGTTCCCATTGCTCATGGGACACCTGCAGACTGATCAGGCCGCAAAGGGGTTCTGACAGACAAATAAAATATTAAGGGTCGAGAGATTCTCCCCTTTTGAAGGGTTGGTCTAAGCCATCTCCTTTTTTGTGACATCCTCTGGTAGCTATTATCCCAACCATCAAAATTAATTCCAGAAATTTTGCATGTAATCTTTACCTACTAGCAATACCTTGATTAAGTGCAGCTTTAGATACAAATTAGGTGAGTACAGGTTCAAATACTCAAACCTGTAGCAAAAATATGTACATAATTTGTAAGTGTTAGTAGGGGTGATGGCCTCACCTGCTTGATGGAGCCCTTTAAAAATGCTGGTCCCAGAACCTTTTCTAACTGTAACTTTAAAATAAACAATTCATAAAAGTTAACATCTTCCTCAGTAGCTGAATTTGCCCTGACCAGTGTGAATAGTAGCTGCATGCCCTGTGTCCCATAGTGAGGACAAACCAGTAATAGAGGCTAAAATAATTACCAAAATCTTGCATCCACATACCCATATAAGGCACACAGTTAAGGATTTGTAGGCTCAGAGGTGTCATTATGGTACTGCCATGATCACCATTTTGCAACTTTAACCATATAGCAGGACATAAAACAGGATACCTCAGTAATACTTATTTGTCAAACTACAAAAGCATGAAAACTGAACAACAAAATCTTGGAAAGGGCTTGTTCTGTACTGTATCATGTCTATTGGTGGAGACTGAGAAGAAGCAGGAAATTGTTCAAATTCTCATTTACACATTTTGTGTATTTTTTCCTTTTTCTTATGTCATGTAAAGCCATATACAGCCTATCATAAGCATCCAAAGTCCCTGCTGGTTTTAGGAGATTTGTGTTTACATAATTCAAAACTGAAGCAAGATAGAAATTTGTTTTAAAAGCTAGTATTGAAATAACAAAGTTTTGAGCTTCTGATAGTACTGCTCCTCATTTTTCACCTCTTGTTTTTCTCTCAAAAAAAAGCTGTACACTTGCAAATTTTTTAATTTTTCAGAGCTGATTATGAGATCAGGTAACATAACAAACCTGAGTAAATGACTGCAGTGCAAGAGCAGCAGGATCCTTGACCAACTTGGGGATCGTGTCCACCATAAACAGCTTCCCAGCATCTGAGTAACTACACAAAAATATGTATGTCAAATCCTGGCTAACATTCACAAAGAACAGGAAAAACATTCACTTAGCTCAATCTTGAATTTCAAATTACTTTCCCATTCCCAACTGCACTAAAAAGAAAAACATTTTTCTTTCTTCTATCCTTGTTATTCATTTAAACATTCTCACAGAAAACTGACCACAAGAAATGTTTTTCAGGATGGTCATGAAAAATCATTTCATATCTTATAAGCAAGCTCTGGGATTGTTACAAGTGTGCCTCTACACATCTCAGATACCATTTACACCACGTGCAAGTCTAGTCCGTAATATTCTTATTGCTTGCACACCTGCATTTATTTTTAAGAAGAAAAATAAATTCTCTCTGGGTTTTGTGCGTCTTATAAACTCTGAAATGAACTGGTTTCCAGCTTTCCAACAGCAGTGATCAGCAAGTTGAATAACTTTATGGCTATTTGACTGACTAAAGGAGGAGCCTAAATGTCCTTGTTCTCCAGATAAATACTGATCCTCTGTTGCTTGAGGTCAAAATTGAAAGTGTTGATCTTCAACTTAAACCATATAATGTCTGGATTTAAAACTTTTCATTTAGCAAATTGTCACCAATGCTGTCATGAAATGACAGCATCAGCAAAATAAATGGCTATTAAACCCATTCATCCCATACATCTATTGCCTCCTGTTCTGCCTGCATTCTGCTCCACAGTTTTCTAGTCCAGGACCAGGAATCCTTCACAATGCCATGGTAATATGCCATGAATATGCCATTTTATATTCTTGAAAAATCTGCAGCAATTTATCCTCTCAGTCTAGGGCAGGCACAGGCCAGCCTCATTCTAACAGTTAGAAGAGGTGCTATGACTTGTGCTGAAGGCTGTACAGGATCCTACAAATTAGTGTAAAAAGCATATCCAACAAAAGAAAAGAAAATATTTCAGATGCTTTCCTGTTTCTTATTTCTGGTTAAACTATGCATAAATTTATTTATTACTCTGTGTATTACTCTGCTGTTTTAGACTCTAGCTCACCATTAAACTCCAACAGGAGAGCTCTAGCCAGCTATTGTCAACTGCACTTTTAGCAAGCAGATGAAGAACCTGAGGCACTAGATTTTTACTGCCACTGAGGCTGTTCCTCTTACATGGGTCATTGCCCTGGCCCACCCAAAAGGTCTGTCAGGTTGCACCTACCCATGGGTGCAAGTGAAAAATGGGGAAGTGGTTATAGTGTATGTGAGCTCCCTGTCTTGCTCTTCCACATCTATGAAATGGAGATGTTTCTTAGTTAGGTGAGCAATGTCAGTCTCCTTGACAACCAGGTGACGGGTCACTCCCAGGGCTTCTCTGGGTAGCTGATCATCCACAGGAATAACGTGCACCATCATCACCTGAAATTGGGAAGACAGTAAAATCAGCAGCCATTCCTCTGAATAAGAGTGTCCAAGTAGCTGTTTACAAACATGTACACAGAAGTAAGTAGATCACTGGAATATGAGATATAGGATATGGCTGTCATGCCATGCCATGAACACATTACTAATGGAGGTATAAAACAGTTAAACGAAAAGCTTGTGAATCCTTCAAACTAAGTGCAAAGTTGAATTCAGTATGTTGGAACCTTGGGTAAAATAGACAGTCTATTTTCATTTAACTTCAGGAGTTGTGTTTAATTTGTTTGTTCTGTCTCCAAATACAATTTGTTTTCAATATTTCACTTTACAGTATAGGAAAAAGTCTTTGCAACAGACTTGTCTTTCTGTGGGAAGGCAGAGAATTACCCTATGTAAAGCAAGAACAATAAACAGCTCTGTAGTGATGACCATGGTGATGGCAAACAGCTTTCTGTTCGTCATCTATACAGGTTTGATTTGAAAGCCTGTCAGAACGTGTGTTATCATCAACCATTTAAAGGAAAAATGCAGAAGACTGCCAAAGATGCTTCAGTTTCATACCTGTGGCTCTGAAAGGTTGGGAGGATCATGGCTGTCACATAGCAAAAACTCAAGAGAATCTTCAAATATTTCTCCTCCCAAATGATGATAATAAATTATTCCATTAAATAGATCTCTCTGAAGAAAACTTTTGACAGAATATCCTGTTGAATTGAAGAATATATCTTCTATTGAACAATGACTTTAGTAATACATTAAAATTATCCATTAGCTGTGCAAGTAACTGGTGAAGCATGATGTCCTCTTTTTCACCACAACAAGGGGATTCCTCTGAAATGGTCTCTCATTGTCTTCCACATTCTCTGAAGATCGTACATTTCTTTTCTATGTCACTTAAAGATCATTCAGAAAAGAAGCAACATAGCAAACAGGCCTAAAGCCTTGTTGAGAAGTCAGGAGAATTTGCAGGACTAGCAGCCTCTACAGCCAAGCCCAGGAATTTCTTAGTTCATTTGCACAGGAAACCTTTCTCCTGGTTTAGCATCATTCATCATGGATCCTTGCAGGTAAATACTCCTGACTAGCCAGACTTTTCTGTAGGATAAAAGTACTGCAGGAAAATAGACTCAGAATGGAAGAATTATGGAATAAATTGTGTACATGGGTACAGTTATCCTAGTGCAGAAGATGACATTAATTAATGATGAGGTTTTTACACTATAATGACAGAAGTCCAATTTTGCCATGATTTGTCCTGAGCCAGAATAAGTTGTCTGATTGTAACATTCAATGTACTTTGAAACAGAAGGAACAGAGAAAAGCATGCTGTTGTGGATGAGTTTCATTACCTATCAGGTTTGGTCCTGGTTTCTTCATGATTTCTCCAGCCTTTGGTGGTTTGGTAATATTGAATAGTATGTAATCATCACTGGAATCCATGTCAGAAGCTTGAAGCATGGAGCCCTGAATCAGGATTGTCTGTCCTTCATGAACTTCAATCACCATATTGCTGATCAGAAATGGAGGGCTGTCATCTTTAGGGAGGATATTGATTGGAATCTTATGGCGAATGCTGTGGGGGCCATCAAAAATCCTAAATACCACAAAGTCCTTAGTAGTATCACTGTCATCATGATGGTAGTGAACAACTCCAGCCTGAATGTCAGAGATTGTAAACATGAATCCTTTCCCTCCTGTCAAAAGAGTGGAAGAAAATGTATCAAAAAAGAAAGAGAGTTGATTTCTTTAAGATTTCACCTTTGGAACGTAAACATGTATTAGGAAAGCAAGGTTTTAAATGCCGAGTTTTTGAATACTCCTGTTTTAACCCCCATGGTTGTAGCAGTGGAAGACAGTCAGCAGTGAGAGCAGAGCTGTTGTGTTATCATAAAGGAGAAGTTTCCAGTCTCTGGAGTTGAAATGACATACCTCTCACTGAGAGCCGCCCATGCTGTAAGCCATCAACTGTGACCAAGCGAACATTTTGGATGTCGTCATTGTCTACAATTTGGAACTGTTGCCATGTGATGGGTCGAGATTGCCCCTCTAGGAGGTTGAGACCTGCAAAAAGCAGGGCATTACATCACCAAATGTCTGTGACATTCAAGGCTCTTTACATCTAACCCTGCTAAAGGTGTTTACAGCCAGGAAAAGAACCCAGAATGTTTAGTTCCATCTACGCATCTCCATGCAACAGGCATTTCAGTGGAGGTTCAGGTTGGACATTAGGAAAAATTTCTTCGCTGAAAGAGTGGTTAAGGATTGGAACAGGCTCCCCAAGGAAGTGGTCAAGTCACCATCCCTGGAAGTGTTCAAGAAACAGACATGGCACATTGCGATGTGGTTTAGTTGGCTTGGTGGTATTTGATGAAGGTTGGACTTTATAATCTTGGAGGTCTTTTCCAACCACTATGATTCTATGATATGATATTAAGGCCAGCTAAAAGCCTGATAATAGCTTCTGACATACTTGCCTTAGTTAACTGTCTTTGAGGAACCTTTCACAGGGAAATAATCTATTCTGGTGTTGCAGAATACACTCAGTGCAGGTAGCTTGGTGTGCAAGTTGCACATTGTGCCTTGAGTGGGAGCAAATGGAGCTCCAGGCAAGAGAACTGTGAGTGGGCACCAACCTTTTGTCTAACAAAGGGCACGGAGAGCTGCTGGTCACTAAGACACTCTGCAGAACCTGATGAACAGTAAGGACAAGTATTGGAACAAGTACACAGACTGTGAGGGTATAAAAGCCCAGTGATTCTTTTGTTCAGGGTCCCTCCATAGAGATATCCAGATTGAGCTATTTTTGTGTTGCTACACCAAGTTAAACTACACAAAGGAACCAGATATCTAGGGCTATACTACAGGAAACCCAGGACTGAGCCAGTAAGGGAAACTGGTGTGATAGTGTGAGTGTGGTGTGTGTGGAGAGTCGAGTGAGGCACCCATTGGCTCACTGGAGCTGCCCACTGAAAGGTCCCAGCAGTGACAGTCTGGGATGGTGCAAGTGTGGCTCACAGAGAGGGATACCTGCTCAGACAGAAAAGTTTCTTTAGTATCTGGTTCCCAATTACATGATAAACTGGCTAGGCACATTTATGGACATTTGCACAGACAATAGCATTGCACTTGAAACCTCACAATGTCTGAAACTGGACACACCTTCCATAGTGAGTCTGCATTGAAAAATATATATTGATCTTCATGATGGAGGATATTATTCCTTCCTTTTACTACAACAGTCATTTCAGGTAGGATTTCTCTGGAAGACATGAGCTGCCGCCTTCTTAGCTCCTTGCCTTTTCTACAGTGAGGAAACTGCAGTTTCTGTGGCATTAACTTCAATATTTGTTTGATCTTATACCTTTGCCTTTTTGATGATTAAATATCAATGTATATTTCACTCTAAATAGGAGACCCTAACCCCATTTCCAGCGCAAGCATTACAAATCTGTTTGAATTAGCCTTAACCAGTAAGGTTTCCAGCTTTAAATGGCTGGTGGCATATTATGCCCTTTTTTCCTAGTTGTTCATTTTTGCACACTTCCACTTTAAACAAAACCAACAAGCCTTGAAGGTCTTTCCCACATGCTACCTTACTACCCTTATACCATCATATATTTGACCCTACTATTTATGCTTTTTTATGTACAGTTCATTCTTAAAGAAAATGCTATATAAAGAAATGCTGGTTTTCCTTAATGTCTTTTTCTCTTTATTTTTCTTTTCAGTTAAAACCTTAGATCTTTTTCAAGTTGTTGTATCATGTTCCCTCCAAAATGGATAAAGGGAAAAAATAGATTTATGCTCCTTAAGTTTAATGATTCTTAAATGCCAAGTGTTAATCTGAATTTAAATAAAATATTTAAATTAAATATTTAAATTTTATTTAAATTTAACTAAAATATCCTGGTTAGATATTCTTGGTCAGAAGGGCTAAATACATTCAGTAACAAATGTCTAATTTGTGTCAGATGTCTGTTTCAAAGTGTTATAAATTCTGTAGCAAAATAAACTGAGCAAAAGAAATCTCACCTGTATTCCATGAAACCCGAGGAGCATTTGTATCAGTTGTTCTGATAGAAAGATGCACAGTAATTGGTAAACTCCTTTCAAAGTATAAGTCATAAACCTCAAATTCCACCTGTTGTGAAAACAGACCAACTGTTTATTGAAAAAAAAAAGGCCCTGAAAATCAAATGTACCTCAAAACACATATAGTACATTCTAGTCTGAGAGATCTCACAGGCTTCTGATAACATTTTAATAAACAAAATGTGATTTAGATTATAAAAGGAGCCATGGAAGTTCTGCATTAAATTGAGTATCTGTCTTCTGTGCTTGTCACACCTAATTCTGTGAAAGTTAGTTTGCAGTGTGTGGAAATGAATGGGAAATGTAAGTATTTGCATTGCTGTTTTGGGTACAATTAACTCAGCAATTAATATAGAGCTTTTTTTGTTAATAATAATAAAATGGGGGGAGGGAGTAGGGGAGCATTTCCTGGTCTTTTAACAGACGTAGGACCAAAAACAAATATGAAAAAAAATATATGAGGTGGCATATTAAAAATAAAATTACGAGGAAAAGAAAGGTCTAACTCCTGAGTTGTCAAACTCTGGGACTGTCAAATTCTTGAACCTGCTGTCAAACTATGCTGAAAGCAGGATAGAGATGAGGCACTTAAGGAACAGATGGTTTAGTAGGATATCTGATCCTCGCAATAAGGAAACAGAAATACAGGGTGTTCCTGTGACAGCCAAAGTGACAAAAGAGACAAATCCCCTCTGCTTTTTCTGTTTCTTTAGTTTCATTACTTTAGTACCAGCTATTTTGTTTTGATTGGGTAATTCCTTAAGTATCTTAACAGATACTTCTTTTTAACTTACTTCAGACCCTGCAGACAGCAACTTGATTTCATTTGCATCATGTTCCCTATGCTAGTGGCATACTTCTATTACTCCCAGCAGGAACTGTTGGGAGTCCCTTTTTGTTATCCCTATGCCACCATTGCCACATCAGGTAGGCTGTAAGACCAAATGGCAGTCCTGACCCCTAGATGATCCATATTTCATGACCTTAAATATGGCACCTCTACACAGATCATAGCAATCAGTACTGCTACGCAGGGATAAAAGCTGTGTGGAAAAGGCATCACTGACCTTTCCAAAGGTTCTTGGGTAGATCTATGACTACTATTATCTCACTATTGCCCTTATAAAAAAGTTAAAAAATAAAATAAAATTAAATAAATAAAACAAAATAAAATATCCTGGTTAGATGTTCTTGGTCAGAAGGGCTAAATTTAGTCAGTAACAAATGTCTAATTTGTGTCAGACAGCTAAGATGATGAGTCATAGGGAAAAGTGGTCAAATATTTTACCTCTGTTCCTGCATTGCATATAGTTATAGGAACCTTATTTTCTTTTCTGAAAAATATCCATTACATATGAAAGCATTTATTTGCATCTTACTGAACCTTTGGGAGATAAAAACTAGCAAATGCTCATACATTCCACTGTTACCTCATAATTCCTCCTCTCTGTATGGCTGTTATTTGGAGGCTGATAAGCAATGAGTGTGTCACTGAGATCTTTCCAGGTGAAAGAGCCGACAGGTTTTGTGTGGTCAGACAAGTGAGTGATGAAGCCCTGTGGAGGTGGCTTGGTAATGTTGAATACAAGCAGGGACTTTGGAGTTTCATTGTCTTCAGCATCAATAGTTGTGGTTGAAATGGGGGTTAAAATAAATTGATCTACTTCCAGTATGAATTTTGCCATTGGGGAAGCTTTGGGTATTTGGTTGGGAACAGCACCTTTAATCTGAACAGGGATCCACGCATACTCAGTCTACAACAGGAAAAAATGAGACAACAGAAAAGGCAAAGTGAAGCAACGAAAATAATTCAATTCCTGATCACTTCATCGAATGAACTGAGGTATATATTAAAGCCATAATTATTTGAAAAGAAAAATTTAATTTAATGAGAAATTAAATTTAATTAGAAAATCCCTAGAGCAAATATTGAGATGTCATAAATATGACTTCCAGGTTCACTAATCTTATTTGTGTCCTCACTTTGAGGGCTGAAACAACTTACTTAATTTGATGTGTACAATTTACTTAATTTGATGTGAGTTTAATGAATAACTTTATCTGACAGAAACATACACAAGCCCTTAATTATTATCAACAAAGCTCTTAACTTCTAAATAACTGTATATGGTTGAAGTCAGTGCAGATGATGCTGTATAAAAAATGTGGAATTATACCAGAATTAATTTTTCTTTCAGGAAAAACTACTTATGTCTGACAGTAATTAACAATAGGTATTTCTCTGTAGCCATAATGGTGTAAGCATAGAGGCCTGGAGATAATATCTTCCATTTGCTCAGCTGGCAATGTTTTAAGAACTGAACAAAGTTTAATGTTCCCTGTCTCAGGAAGACAATCAGATGTTGTAAGCTTGCATAAAAATATACCTTGTGCAGAGTTTTGCTTCTGCTGTCTGTGAGATCCAACCTCAAAGGAATATAATCAGTGTCAGGCGAGGGAGGGTCAAGGTGTCTATACTGAATCCCCATCCTCAGAAATTCTTCGCAGCTCATTTTTTTGTTGTGAATAACTCCTAGTCTCAGTGTGCAGCTCCCATTTCTGCACTGCTGGCCCAGGCTGTACTCTGTAACCCGAGAGAAGCAGTAGTGAAACAGTTACTGGAGCAGAATCGACATGGACAACCTGTTCATATACTTAAACTAACCCTGACGGAAAGCCAGTGTGATGAGAATTAGGGCTCCTTTCCTGACTTAGTTTTTCCTACAGGATTTTGTTTTTAACTGACATCTTCCAACTTCATCCTCCCTTGGTCTCTTGGTTAGGTGCTGCCTCTAATAATTCCCTCTACTGTTGCTCTTGAGTCTTGGCACTCACAAAGCGGTCACATTGGTCCACGTGTCTAGGACCCAGAAACAGACTGCAATCAGGTAAATTATTGACCCAGATCTGTGATCTGCATTGTGCTTCACAAAAACCTCATGTCCCTTTCATGTCCATGATAGCTCAAGCTGTTCATTAAACACCACATGATGCACTCTCACACAACACATCTGACATACACTGTGGTAATCTTCTGGGTTTCTTTGAACATGCTAATGCAAACAACTAAAGCACATAATACTAGTGCCAGAGAATAAGCTCTGTGGCTGATCTCCATGAAGCTGACCTTGCTGCACTTTCCCAGTGATGAGCTGACCGTGTGCAGGCAGGTGGGTTTCTGAAGAGATTATGGAAATGGTGCAATCCAGATTTATCTTCTTGTCATAATCAAAAGAGAGGAGGTTCTTGTCAATCACTCTGGACAGACCATAGTACTCAGGAACCTCCAGGGCATGGGAGCGCATTTTTATAATGTTACAGTCTGGCTCAAGTAACTGTACATGAAGGATGAATGTTTCTACAAATGTTTCAGTTTCTGTGAACCTGCAAGTGACACAAAAAAATTAGTTATGCTTCATCATGTCTTCTGTTGCGTTGTGAATTGGGCATTGTCCTCATCTTCTAAGCTGAATTACTTCAACCCCTTTCTCTCATGTGCCATCAAATCCTGGATTGCTAGGGCCCAGACTCTGCTGCCCAGCTCTCCATACTTGTAAGCAGAGTGTCTATGTGAAGGAAGAGTTTACTCTCTGTGCAAGAGTGTCAGTCTCTATTAGCAGGACAGCAGAGAATATACAGTACTCTGAAAGTACTACTATCACTTTCAATAGCATAATGAAAAATCACTGGGTCTCTGTAATAAGCAAGCAAACTATGCATTTTAGATCAGTGTATCTGCAATTCATGGTAAGAAATGTTTCTGTAAACAGATGGTCACTTGTTGACCAATAATGCAGCTATTGGATCTAAGTAGTTACAACATGTACAGTAGAACATGTTTTACTGTGGAAAATAGACCGTTTGCTCTTCCTGAGGTCAGCTGGGCTGCTGGTAACAGTGAAGTGTGATCTCCCACTGCTACTTACCTGTACAGCCTAAGCATGACTGTGTCTTCATCTAAAATTGGACAGCCATTGTGGGTATATTTGACTTCATTGGGAAGGAAGTGACAGTTAAAAACCTATGAAGGAGAAAGAATAGACTAGTACAATACTGTCAAGGATGTTAACTTTGCAGTACCAGTTCTACATCTCTCTGAGTGTATCAGACTGATGAAATTTCTATGAATAGGTAGTCACCTGTTCTGTAACCTCTCACTGAGAGTCAGAGCAACCACTTTAACATGGGACTCCTAGCACTTCACAATTAGAAGGGGAATGGTTACAAGTGGTGGTTTCAGGCTGCCAAGTCCCTCCCCAGTGCAACAAATAGTTTGGGCTCACATTTCTTTACCAGTGCAGTCTGTGGAGTTAAGGATGCAGGTGTATCCAATGGGAGGTACAACTGCAGTGGTGCTGAAAAGCCAGCAGATCTTGTGCTGTAATTGTAATGTGAGATTCATTAGCTTTTAAAGTTGATCATGAAGGTAGCTTGATTATATAGTAAGTCTTGATTTATGGTCAGTACTATTGGATGACAAAATTATGACCTAGTGAAACATCTCTGTTAGAAACTTTGCCAGCTCAGATTTGTTCCATATTTTTGTGATACTGACTTTGTACCAGTAGCTTTTTAGTTGATCAGTTGTCATTTCTGTGCCATACCAACACCCAGCCACAAAGGACTGTAATCCTGCAGCACAAAAGCTAGCAGATTTTTATGTTGTCTACACCTGCTAATTCAGAATAGACTATTTCTTATGACATACCTGATACAGGCAAAATTTGTTAGGCTATCTGGCCACGGTTAAAGCATCTAAGCCAGACACTTTTTTCAGGCAAATTGATTTATCTAATGGTTGGTTAGTTGACTTGTGAAAGCAAGGCACTGAGGAAAAAAGCCTGACACAAATACAATTTGTGTCTCTACAAAACAAAATTGTAGAGTTCTGACACACCCATTCTTTATAAAAGGGATTTGGATTCCAGGGCATACAGTTTTCATGTTCTCAAATACTGCAATTTGCAAGTCTGGCAAATTCCCATGCATGTTGTTTCTTTATAGAAACATCGGATGAAAACTCTTACTGTTGATAAGCCTATGTGTATGTTATCCCTGTGGTAACAGGAAAACCCTACAAAGTCGTGGAGAATGGAGGATATTCATGTTTCATATCTACAGAGAGACAAGGCACATTCTTGTCAGCAAGAAGCCAAAAGCTAATAACTGCATTTTCTGAGTGTCTCACTGTGAATCTAAACATAGTTTTGATTGCATTTTTATGGGCAGTATTCACACACAGTTATATGGACTTCCCTGGACTAAAGTGTTTAACATTCACTAATAACCTATTGAGACTGTAACTAATATCTATCTATCTATCTATCTATCTATCTATCTATCTATCTATCTATCTATCTATCTATCTATCTATCTATCTATCTATCTATCTGCCTGACTGACCAACCATTTTTTTTCCCAAAAAAAACCCCAGCTAATTTCTTACTGACAGTCATTTCTTAAAGTATGACAAAAGAATCATGAAGTGATTGCCTGAATTACCTTCATTTCCCCAAACACTTTGTAGGATGGTGAAATGGCTTGGGGATTTTACTGAGATTCTAAAATGTTGACTGGAAGTGCAGCTTATAGAGAAAATCTTTGGATGGTCTTATTTAAAAATGCTCTTATGTAAAAATAAAGTAATATTTTAATTCCTAAGTTAGTTGTCAAAGCATAGTTTACTGAAGCACCTCATGACCACTTTGTGGATTTACGCTAAAGGATACAAAATCTTTCACAGTGATACAGTGATCTTTGTTTCTTTCCAGGCAATACACACAAATAGAACTTACATCCTTCTATAATGGAAAAAGAATTGAAATTTATCAGCTTTTGTTAATACTGGAAGTGCCCATGCTACTGAAGTTATTCTCAGATACTCAAGCTGTGTGATAATTGTTCCATATTCCTAGCAATTTTAAAATGTATTGCCTGCTTTTAACTTTCATCAAGAAGTGCATTGTACAAAACCTTTTCTTTTTTCAAGCTATGGGTTAGTCAATTTTCAGACACATCTATCTGGATCAACCTCTTGGAATAATCTGTGATATATAGTGTTAACAGAAAATATGGTTGATTTTCTTTGTTAAGATTGCTTAGAAAGGAAGGACAAGAACGGTTTATGAAAAACAAAATTATTCCCATATGATGAAGTTTTTTTCTATGTTGTGGCTGTTCTGTTGTGTATTATTTTCAAATGCCACAGAAATATGTGCTTTGCTATTTTTCAAACAAAAACAATTATGTCTTTCTCTTACTTAATGTCTTTTCTTTCTTAGTACAAACTGACATGAAAGAACATGATAGTTAAGCAATTAATTATATAGTCCTAAGAGATACTCTACAAAAATAGAAAATAAAATTAAGAAGTAGTTATGTGGTGTGCTACCTTAAAAAAAATTATATACAAATAAAAATCATATACAAAAAATTGTATACAAAACCCACTCATATTACAGTTTCAGAAGCTTAATGTACCCTGAAGATGAGACTGATGAGCCCTCAAAGTCAGTAGAGTTTTGTTGACAGAAGGATGTTGTGGGGCACCGTGTCAAAGGCTTTACAGAAATCCAGATAAATGACATCTGTAGCCCTTCCCTTGTCCACTGATGTAGTCACTCCATCACAGAAGGCCACTACATTAATCAGACAGGACTTGCCCTTGCTGAAGCTGTGCGGGCTGTCTCAAATCATCTCCTTGTCCTCCATGTGCCTTAGCATGGCTTCTAGGAGGGTCTATACCATGATCTTCCCAGAGGTGAGGCATAGAGGGTAAGTTGAAAGGTCATTAGTTCCCAGAAAGGATCTACCCATTTTAAAGATGTACAATGTTTCCCTTTTTCCAGTCTGGGAACTGGGATTTCACCTGACTGTCATGACTTTTCAAATATCGTGGGGAGTGGCTTGGCAACTACATCAGGTCCCATCATATCAAAGAATTAATTTCTTTATTTTTAAGACACCATTAGTTCTGCATTTTAATTGATAACAAGGGGATGGAAAATAAAGGACTTTTCCACAAAGGTCTGTTACCACTGACTGAGACTTTATACATGTATTAAAACACAATCTGCTTTACAAAAAGAAACATCTGTTTTATGTTTCCTGATATGTTTTCCTTTTATATGAACAGGCAACTCTAATTGTCTATAAATTTGCTTGGCAAGACAAAGGAGATCTAAATCTTTTCCTAATTACTGTCGAGCTTTGATTTTTTTTCCACTTCAACTACTTTTCAATTACAATTTATAATTAAATTTTCATACATTCCTAGAACCTTACTCACTCTCATGGCAATAAACCAGATCATACCACAGACATTTTCTAGATGTAAAATTTCCTGTAGAAAGAGCATGAGTGGCACCAGGAAATCAAGACTCTGGTACATTTTTTCAAGAATGGTGAAAGCTCAGGCAGCTCTAGCAGCCATAGCCTCTCTCCAGCCTGTTACCGTAGGGCCACCAGCCCAGCAGAGCTCTTCCCTCTAGATGAGCTGTGCCTGCAGCCTGCAGGAGCCACACTCGACTGCCTGGGCACACATCAGAGCCATGAAAGCATAGGCATTTAACAGAGGTGAGGCTGGGAGTGGGGAAGCCAAGGACCCCAGGTATTCTGAAAAATAAGGTATGGTGAACACACTTCTCCTAGAATCACTTGAAAACTGCCTCTACTGAGTGCTTGAAACATGTTGGGTTGCACAGGAAAAGGGGGCTATTTTGAAATACCTTGGTCCTACTGCATGTAGAGGCTGAGGCAGAAATTGAAAGCAAAGTCTCTCCCTCAACCAGACTGATTGCCTACAATAGAGGTTTGCCAGAGGTTTGCCAAGTAAATCCTTCTTTTTCTCCTCTTTCTCTTCCTCTTCTTTAGATCTGATATTATGAAAAATTTCTTCACCGAAGGAGTGGTTAGATATTGGAACTGCCCAAGGAAAGTGGTAGAATTGCCAAACCCGGTAGTATTCAAAAATTGTGGGTAAATGGTGCTTAGGGACCTGGTTTAGTAGTGGACCTGGCAGTGCTAGGTTAACGATTGGACTCAATGATCTTTGAAGTCTTTTCTAACCGTAACAATTCTATGTTTATATGAGTCAAGGCCAACCTATACTGAGGAAGGTACAACCTATACTGAAGTGGAGTACTATGGTCAGAGTCCCTGTGCTGGCTGAGAACAAGCTCTGGGGAAGTTTCAGCAGATGCACTATACTTCTTGGGGTCAGTCTCTAGAGATCACAAATTTCCCTGTTCATCAACTCCTGTTTTCCATAGCATGCCTCTGCTCCTTCCTGGTGCTAATTCAGCTGAAGTACTTATCAGTGATTGGCAAAAATAGTGTTGATGACCAAGACAGAAGTTTTGAAAAATCTATTGAAACTGAGGCTCCTGTGTCTACCTTTACAGAAACCATCAAAAAACTTGGAAAGGATGTTTAAAACTATACACATACACAAATGCACAATAGTATATTCTCTATGGTACAGCAAACAAAACTTTCAAAAAACAAAACCTGTTTGCCTATGGTTCATTAGAACCATTAATCTTCTATATATACCACTACATCTTCATGACAATTACTTTCAAATCCTTCCTGCTATGCTGGGAAAATTTGTAAAGAAGATGAGAAGCAGAATGGTGATACAAGCTTCATACTTGAACAGAAAATATGGGGTTCTAATGTATTTGTCATCTGCTAGCAATTTGGATGTTGTAGAGCAGAGCAAACAATAATGTACACAATGTGCTTATTGTGTGTAATTATTTTTTTCTTAATTGCTCCCTAAGTAGTGGCTACGTGACTAAAATGCAAAATGCACTATTAGGCTGTGCATTACCCAAGGGGCAGTAGTTACCCTAATGGGAGAAAAGCAAGCAGCTGAGAGACTGGAGGATATTCCCCAGCTGAAACTTTTGAAATACCCACTCTTCACTTGTGAAAGGAGACTCTGACCAGACTCGCTTCTGTTCACTCGTATTACTGAGCTCAGCTTTTGGATTTCCATGTTATAGCTTTCTGCCAGCAGTTTAGTTAAGCAAAAGGCTGAATCTCACAGTCTCATGCCTTTTAGTCACTAACCAAAACTACAACAAAAAAAACAGTAAGGCAGCTCTTTCTAGTTTCTCCCACATCTCCACACACGTGAACACTCAAAGCAGCACAGCAGAGCCCAAATACCTGTGGCGTTAGTTTTCCAACTCTCTGTGTTACTGGCTCATTGATGACAACTTCAACTTTGCAGACATCCTTCTCTCTGGGGATGGAGAACTTGAGGTCATCTTCTGACAGGTAGACAGACTGTCCCTTCATCACTTTAACCCCAAGGTTCACACTTATAAAGGAGGAGCACACTACTCTTAGCATGATAGGCAGTAGTAGAAACAACCAGCTTTTCTCAAAGGGCTTCATATTGTAAGGGGATGCCAGCTTTTTCCAACAGTGAAAAAAATTTTGTAACAAAAGAAGTCTTCTTTCTCCACCAGGAGACTTTCACCATATAATGAAGGACCAAAATACTAGTTGTAGAAAAAAATACATTACATGCTTTCTATTGAAAGGCCCTCCTTGACTCAAATTTGAGCAGAATCCTTTCAAAATATCCTTGGGTTTTTATAAAATTAATCGATCAAGCCTGACAAAATGATGATCGATCAAGCCTGACAAAATGATGGATGTGTTCTCAGAGTCCTTTTAACATTTGTTAATCCTGAAAAAAAAATAAAGAAAACTGTTATAAGGCATTGAGCAACTATTGGGATTAAAAAAAAACCAAACCAACAAACAAACCAACCAAACAAACACAGAAATCTTCCACCATTTCTTAAAATTGCAGTTCATTTCAAGCAGCAGCTTAATTCCACCTTTGAATACTATTGGGTGCATACATGCTCAAAAAATTAGCTATCTACCAAGAAGAGTTCTCCTTCAACGGTTCAGCTCTCCTTATGAAGTCCAGGCACCTTCGGTCTGTATGCACAGAGTATTGCTGCACAATGTATTGCTATGTAGGATCCTTTGTTGCTGAGATTTTTAAGGGTTGGTCCAAGTAGATTAATAAAAAAGTGTGAGGTTCCAAGTAATTTGAAAGTGCAGAAGTGTTCATTCAGATTAAATATACCAGAAAGTAAGATAAAGGAAGGGTGGTCTTCTGTTAAATCTATTTTCTCTTTGCCATTGAAGGTGTGAGAAAAAATTCAACTTTTAGTTGATAACACCTTGTCAGTGCCCTTCTACTCTTCCTGCTATAGCAAGTAACTATGCCAGAATGGCAGTGTAGAAATGTATGACAGGGCATGACAAAGCTGTACTATTAAAAAAAAAACAATTACAGAAGTTTCTCATGCCCCTAGTTACAGTTCATCTTAATTTTTCCTGTTTATATACTCATAAGAAAAGCATTTTTCTTCTGACATTAAACAAGCGCTATTGAAGTCCTTTTCAAGAGCCTAACACCCTCCAAAGTAACTGAATCTATGGCCCAAAGAATAGGTAATGATATTAAATTTATTAAATTTGAGAAGCTTATAAGTATTCCAAGTCAGCAAAATATCAACATTCCTTTAGTTTTTTGTAAATAGTTAATGCCCTGATTACTTACATGTCACAACCTTACCNATTTCATCATAGATTCAAGATGACTAACATACATTTAAAGTTAGTGATGTTGACTGTATAGCCTGGGACACAAATCTTCACTCTGGTTTTCTAGCTGTTTATTGGAAAATCTTTCCAGTTTGGTTTAAAATATTGCAGCCATATCACTCTGAAGAAAATACGAGAGAAAATGTAGACTTTCTGACAGAGGAAAAG
>WEIV01025269.1:33177-49766 GCA_013390005.1 Calyptomena viridis | reverse complement strand
AAACCAAATCCTTGTATCTCTTTATTTGCTTTGTTGTTGTTAACAGGTCTGACTCCACTGTTTCCAGCAGAATGACCTTCTGAACATCCCATAATTGAACACACATACCTACCCAATTTTAAATTTCACTGAAAAAGTATCAGCAGTTCTNAAAATTTTCAACATGTTTCATTAACAAATCAAAATCTCAATTAATTTTAAAGAAGGTTACTTACACAGGCAGCTTTTCCTGAAATACGGTTGTGGAAACATACCCAAAATACTTGCTGAATTTTATTTCTTTCTAGGGGGATCGGTATGCATACCACTTCCTAAGACCGCTCTACACCTTTTAAAATTCACAATTTTGAAACATGGTCTGCAATCCTATAAAGGACAAATTGGAAAGAGGGAAAGAAAAACAGACTACACTTCAGACTCCAAGTGTGACAATACGGTTTGCAGCAAGTGTACCCTTTTAACCTGAATATCTGACTGGCATTTATCACACAGTGCATGGATTCCTAGCATTGATCAAATATAATGTGTTTCCTTAAAGTACAAGGTGCAAAGCAAAGCAGGGAGAGATGTTCTGAGTGAAAACTTTCTCTATTGCTGTACCCTTTTTCTACTTCCTGCACTGAACAAAGTGAAGAGAGGATTGAGGGAAGTGAAATAACCAATCTGACATATGTGTCACAAAGCTTCTCTGCCTAACATCTTCTCTGAGGAAGCTCGTGTTGCAAGGACTGCAAAGAATTTTAAATCCTTTGATTTAAAACTAGCCCCTGATGAAGAATCAGTGCATAAGTAAGCCTGGACTACTTTCAGAAAAGACAGTTTCTTAGCCATAGAAAGTCTCAGATAAAAGGAAAATAATTAGGAATTTTAGATTCTGGCTAGGACCTGGAAAAGTGCTAAGAGGTAGTGAATGACTCTGAGACATAGACCCAGTGGTTTACAGCTCATGATAATGCCAGTAACTCTTTGCTCCATAATAGCAGACTGAAGCATTGATTTATGGTGCAAAACCCTTTATTCATAGGGCATAGGGCACAGGGCACAGTGCACCATATAAGAAAGGACAAAATTAAAGTCAGGACAGTTTTTACTTTCTCCACTCCCACCTGGATAGCTACTGTAAAACCATGTTAGAGTTCAGAGACAACCTAATCACTTGTTCAGAAATGGCACTGCTTGGGAAGGTTATTGTTCCCTTTATACAGTATATATGTGCTTACAAGAAGGGAAAGGCAGCTGTCACTCTCCAACGAGCACTGGTGGAGTCATTCATGCAGGGATATCTGCACCTTGACTCTGCTACAGCCCAAGCTGATCTGTTTCTGCTGCCTGCCCCATAAACCCCAGCACAGAGTATAAGTAAAAACCTTAGGCACAGGCAGTGGTTTCTTTGCTGCCTTTTATAGAATCATAGAATCATAGAATTATCAAGGTTGGAAAAGACCTTTGAGATCATCTAGTCCAACCTATAACCCAACATCAACATCAATCCTTCATCTAAACCATGGCACTAAGTGCCTCATCAAGTTTACTCTTAAATACCTCCAGGGACAGTGATTCCACCACTTCCCCAGGAAGCCCATTCCAATAGCAAATCACCCTTTTAATGAAGAAGTTTTTCCTAACATTGAGCCCAAACCTTCCCTGATGGAGCTTGAGACTGTGTCCTCTTTTCTTACTCTGGATCCAACACAGAGCAGAAAGTCTCAAAGAGGAGCCAGGAGCATTTTGACCAATTTCGTAGTGGTCGTGTGAGACATTCCCTGCTACGAATCTGGTCAAGTTGTCACTGTGTATTACAGTCCTGCTTTTTCTACTTTTACTTGCAGACATAGCTCCTATATCACTATACATATGTTTGCCCCGTATGTTCCAGCCACTGGCCCCTACTGATCTGCTGCAGGGTTGTCTCCTTAGGCGGCCAAGTGAAGATCTTGGGAAGTATAACCTTACTTTCTTCCCCACTTATCCAATGATAGCAAAACAAAATGGTAAGAGTACTCCTTTCAGTACATAATGACAATAAAAAGGAGAAGGTTTTGATGTGAATGCCATAATATTAACATCCTTCCCCCCTGTATGAAGAAAGTTAGCTTCAGCAAAGTCGCGTGTGAGCTACATGGTACTTACTCTGATCAACAGTGACAACGTGTCACTCTCCAGCAGCTATACAACTGCTGGTGATGCCACTGCCATATTTTGTGGCTGCTTTGGACTTCCTTGCAATCTCCTTACTTCTCTGCCCTGAATATCACAGCTGAGTCTGATTGATCCTTGCTATTCCTTGGGTACTCAGAATGGACATTAACTGAGGCACTATTTAATTCCAAATGCACCACAATATTTCAGATATACCAAGTGACTTAATAAAATAATGTCATATATGTTAACAACACATAAGGAGAATTGGTATTGTGAAACTAAGCTGTTTTCTCTTCAACTTCCTAAGGATCTGTCTGTATGGTAAAACACCTGAAACAACTCCAGGTGCACTGTGTAAACAAGTAAAACAGTCATGTCAGTTCAGTGATAGATATTAGTTGTTATCCCTCAGTGAAGACGGAGCAGATGATTTATGAGGAGAGACTGAGACAGCTGGATTTGTTAAAGAAGAGAGGGCTTATTGCTTGGCTTAGATTTCTAACAGAAGAGTGAAGAGAGTGCACAGTGAAGGGACCAGGCTGCAACCCACAGAAAACAGCAACATGGGAAACTCACATTAGATATTAGAAAACTAAAAAAAAAAAGAGATTATGAGCATGGATAATGGAGCAGATTTCATGGAATCCGCTCAGAGGTAACTGAAAAACAACTGATAAGGGCCTGAGTTGCCTGATGCAACTTTGAAGCTGGACTTGCTGTAAAACCTGGCTGTTCTTGGAGCAAAAAGTGGGAGCAGTTACCTGAAAGGTCTTTTTCACCCTAAATCATGTGATAACTCTAAGCAGGAATGACAGAACCACCTGATCACCAGACCCAAATAAATTACTTAGTGTATTTTCGCAAAACACTGCATTATACCCTGCCAACTCTCCAGTAATTCTCATGAGATCCAATATAATACCCTACTGATCTGAAAAAAATGTGATAACAAGTAAAGAAGCCTCCTTTCCCATAATAATAGATAGATTGGCCAAGCTGACGCTGAGATTTGGAAGCCTGGAAAATAAGTCCTAAAGATTTATCCAAGACATTCTGCAAGGGACACTGGGCAAAGGGAACTCTAACAAGCTACTCATCTTCTGGCAAACTCCTGGTCTGCTCTGCAGATCAGCCCAGAGTGGGAAGGCACAGAGATAAGAGACCCCTGAAGAGAGAGTTGATGTGACTCTGCAGAGTTAACAGAGGGATGTACCAAACTGGGGACAATTTAAAGGAGGGTTTCTGTGAACTTAAAATGTGGTTTGTTAAAAATTTACTTCAAATGCCAGAAGAACTAGTTTTCCTGCCGAGCTGCTAGTGCACATGTGAGAAATGATGCAATGGTTAACTACAAACATGGCATTCTCACTAAATGTAACTGGTGAGTCTGATTCTGAGGAAAGCTAATTTGATTTAAGTAAAAGACTAATTACATAGATACCAATTACTTAGATAGCTATCTACCAGTAGGAAACGACTGAAAATAAACTCAGAAACAGCACTGTACTGGGTCTATCCGAGCCTCAGCAGCTTTAGCAGTGCTAGGAGATAACACTCCCCTGTTTTGACTGCTGTGAGGGAGAGGCAGAGGGGACACGAGCAGGTCAGGTGATCCAGACTGACCAAAGGGATATTCCAGACCGTATGACGTCAGCTCAGATATAAAAGAACAGCAGGGGTGGGGGCACGGGGTTGTCTCCGATGGCTGCCTGCTGAAGGGACAACCAACGCGTAGGGCCCTGCTTCTCAGGACGCGAGCTGACCTCGTGGAATGGGAAGTAGAGATTAGATTTGCCTTCTCTTTGCTTCTTGCATGTGCAAATTTTTCTTTGCTTGTATTAAACTGCCTGGTCTTAACACCCACGAGTTTGTCATCTTATTGGTAAAGGGAAGGGGCGAGAGACTGTCCGGATACTTGGCACCCAGTCAGGGTCATCCTATCACAGTCATTTTCCCATTGCTTGGGATTTCACACCTGAACAGGTGTTTAATCCTGACAAACTGACACGTCACCTGATGGAAGGGTGCCTTGCCTACCCCGATCAAAACCAGCAGCTCCTTGCCTTGTACTGGGGCCTGGCCTGTGCCTACCGAGCTGCAGTTCAATACTCCCAGAAGACTGTGGTGGAGGCAGGAAACCAAACTGTTTTGGAGGAAACTCTGGGCTCTTCCTTATCCTCAAGGACTAACACCTCAGATCTCAGGGGTAGCTCAAGAGATCAGTCCTCTCCCGCCCCAGTCAGAGGGAAGGGAAGCCCCACACTGGGCGCCAAAAATGACTGTGACGGGATGACTGACTGGGTGACAAGTATCTGGACAGTCTCTCGCCCCTTACCAATAAGATGACAAACTCGTGGGTGTTAAGACCAGGCAGTTTAATACAAGCAAATTAAAATTTGCACATGCAAGAAGCAAAGAGAAGGCAAATCTAATCTCTACTTCCCATTCCACGAGGTCAGCTTGCGTCCTGAGAAGCAGGGCCCTACGCGTTGGTTGTCCCTTCAGCAGGCAGCCATCGGAGACAACCCCGTGCCCCCACCCCTGCTGTTCTTTTATATCTGAGCTGACGTCATACGGTCTGGAATATCCCTTTGGTCAGTCTGGATCCCCTGACCTGCTCGTGTTCCCTCTGCCTCTCCCTCACAGCAGTCAAAACAGGGGAGTGTTATCTCCTAGCACTGCTAAAGCTGCTGAGGCTCGGATAGACCCAGTAAAAGCACCAATAACTCTCAGCTGCAATACGTAAAACCTGACTAAGGAATCTGCAAACACTAGTGACCTTGAGCCAAGTCCCAATGGCACTTAAAGTCTTCGTTGGGATTTGGATGAGACTTAGAGTTTCTTTATGTGTGACAAAATCTCTGGTTGCCTGAGATATTTCACTGAACAGCTAGATCAAAAATTGCTCTCTTCTTTTGCAAAGTTGGAGGGGATAATGGAGAATTATTCTTGTGGGCTGGAAGTTGGACTGATTTGTTTTAACGAATATCAGAAAAAATTTACAAGCAACAAAAAAAAAATGGATTTTTTTTGAGATTGGGTTTAAAGAAAACAAGTAACAGCCTTTCACAATTTCTAGGAAACAAGATGAATATTATTACAGCAATTAAAATTCAGCTCAGGGCAATAAAAGGATCATGAGCTATTAAATTATGGCGTTGTCACTTCAGAATGTGCAATTAATACATGTGCCCCTTGGACTGGTTGCTTTTTAATGTTTTTGTTCCATGCACTACAAACAAGGATTACAGGTCGATGAGAAACCAAGTATTTGGTAAGGTATTTGCTGAGTTAAGGAATGGCAGATAACTGTTCCCTTCGTTTTTTTTCCCTTTCTCAGTTTTGGTCTATGAACAGAAGTCCTGTGTACTTTTTGACAAATCCTTTACGCTTTTTTAGCAAGGTAAGAAAACAAGAAGTGTTTCATTGCATGCTCACTGAATACACGTTTCTTCCTCAGGGAAAACAGTTGAAGGATGTGAAGGACATGAGCTTCATCCAGGTTATTAATACTTCTTTATTCCTTTGTTTCTTTGTTGTATTAAAGCAGAACAGTAAAATGTAGAAAAAAAAATTCTTCATTCTAACCTCCTTCACATAACTGGTTATCTTAACCATAACTATTAGATTGAGAGCTGATATAGTTTCAATTTTCTAAGATTACAACTTTCATTCTGTGTGATATTGTCACTGTCATACATTAAGTTATGATTCACCCAAGCTTAAGATATTGAGCAGTGGAAACTGAATGGATAAATATCCCCATGCTTATGGACCAATACAAGACTGAAAACACATTTGACGTTACACAAAGGCAGGCAAGTAATAAAGAAAAATAACACCATGAATATTTTTGCACATGACGTGTCATGTATTGCTGCTTAACAGAAGACTTAAAACTGAATTATTCTTTTCCACAGGGTTCCTCTATAGTCCTTCTCAAAATTCTAGTTTCCACTCCTTATAAGACCACTTCTGCATCAACCAGAACTTGTAAGGCAGGAAGGGTTTTATGCTGAGGAGCAGTGCTCCACTCCTTTCCATTAAACAGAGTATGGGAAGGGTCTCTGCACATCTGATAATGGAACCTGTGGAAGGTTGAAGGAAATGCATTGGATAGAGAAAATCTGCCAAGACCAATGACTTTGAAATAATATTTCATTTTTTAGGGGTAGAAAAGGGTGAAACTGAGTAAGTAGCTTAGGATTAGTCAGCTGAAGTTAGTTGTGCTTGTCTTACCAGGACAAAATGGTTAGCTCCACCTTGATCCATAACTTTGACAAATGAAGACAGAATTGCAGCATGACTTCAGCACCTAACATGACCACACAAGGGTTCCAGCTCTGGAGTCCCATGCTTTTCCATGACCTTTGTAAACTATGATCTGGTCTCATTCATGAGGTACTAGATGAGCTGTGTTTATGGCAGAGTAGTTCTACCAGAGAGTGAACGCATCTCTGACGCAAAAGAGCGAAGGTGTCAAAACTCAAAGAAAAAGACCAAGAAAAATCCCATGCTTAAAGAATACCAAAGTGAGGGAGGAGACAGGAAAAAAGAACCTGTGACCAGCTGTCCAAAAATGATACTGTTTCATTACACAATGAACTGCAAGGTCTGATACTTCTGCAAAAAAAAATCATTGGGCCATGATGGTGAAATGCAGTATCACTGATGTATTGCATCTCTACACAGTGTTAGGCAGCTGCTCCTGTACTAAGTGAATTATATATGATGCTCTACCTGGAAGTACAGAGCAATGAAATTGCAGGATTTCCATCTGTGGCAGATTCCCTTTTACAGATAGAAACCCACCTGATTTGCAACATGTGTTTTTTGGTGTTTCGTTATGCCTTGCTGTATGTTGGCTGGTTAACTAACTGTAGGTGAGAAGGTTGATCTTCAAGCTGATGAGCTCTAAGAGTAATAGCAAAGGTTTGGAATTTTTGAGAAGAAAGACACTGCAGTCTGTTCTTCATGAAAACATGCTCACTAGAGGATGTGCCATAGCTCACAGTGCTGAATAGGACACTTGCAATCTTCTGCACAAGCTGCATAGGATTTTATGGAACACTTAAATTTTAACAGCTAGTAGACAGTATGATTTACACTTTCCCACAAACACACTGGTTTGGTTCATTTCTTTGTACCTTACATATATGAAACTGCTGTTTTGAGCTTTTTTTAAGGATTAGTACTATATTCTGCGGAAAAACGATGTGTCTGCAAAGAGCAACTCCTTCATGGTTTTATAGCTATCTAAGAGAGGATAGATTTAGCCCTGATACAAATTTAAGTTTCCAAAGGTGTGTGAGGGGATTCCACTGGCAGTATGATGTTCCCCACATACAAGTCAAGAGTGATTTGAAGTTCTTTTGTGAAATCTGTAAATTAGTTTAATGTAGTATGATTCTCTTCAAATTATATTTGAGAAATAATATGTACTAGTACTACAAGTAATATGTACTAGATTAAATCTCAGAATCACAGAATCAATTAGGCTGGAAAAGACCTCTGAGATCATGAAGTCCAGCCTTTGACCTAACACCACCTTGTCTACTAGACCATGGCACTCAGTGCCACATCCAGTCTCTTCTTAAATACCTCCAGGGACGGCGACTCCACCACCTCCCTGGGCAGCCCATTCCAATGCCCAATCACTCTCTCTGCAAAGAACTTCTTAATGTCTAACCTAAACCTCCCCTGTTGCAGCTTAAGACTGTGCCCTCTTGTCCTACTGCTGCTGGTTGCCTGGGAGAAGAGACTGACCACCACGTGGCTACAACCTCCTGTCAGGCAGTTGTAGAGAGTGATAAGGTCTCCCCTGAGCCTCCTCTTCTCCAGGCTAAATAATCCCAGCTCCCTCAGCTGCTCCTCACAGGACTTGTGCTCCAGTCCCTTCACCAACCTCGTTGCTCTTCTTTGGACACATTCGAGCATCTCAACATCCTTCCTAAATCGCGAGACCTAGAACAGGACACAGTTCTTGAGGTGCAGCCTAATCAATGCTGAGTACAGGGGAAGAATTGCTTCCCCGATTCTGCTGGACACACTATTCCTGTTACAGGCCAGGATGCCATCGGCATTCTTTGCCACCTGGGCACACTGCTGGCTCATGTTCAGTTTCCTGTCAACCAGCACCTCCAGGTCCCTTTCTGCCTGGCTGCTCTCCAGCCACTCTGTCCCAGCCTGTAATGTTGCAGGGGGTTGTTGTGGCCGAAGTGCAGGACCTGGCACTTGGACCTGTTGAACCTCATGCCTTTGAATGGCCCATCTATCCAGCCTGTCCAGGCCCATCTGCAGAGCCCTCTTACCTTCCAGCAGATCAACACTCTCACCCAACTTGGTGTCATCCACAAATTTGCTGATGATAGACTCAATACCCACATCCAGATCATCAATAAGGGTATTAAACTGGACTGGGCCCAGCACTGATCCCTGGGGGACACCACTAGTGACTGGCTGCCAACTGGATGCAGCACCATTTGCCATCACTTTCTGGGCCCAGCCATCCAAGCAGTTCTTAACCCAGCACAGAGTGCACCTGTCCAAGCCATGGGCTGCCAGTTTTCCAGGAGTTTGCTATGGGAGATGGTGTCCAAGGCTTTGCTGAAATCCAGGTAGTCTACATCTACCAGCTTCTCCACTTCCACCAGGCAGGTTACCTGGTCATAAAAAAAGATCAGGTTGATCAGGCAGGACCTGACCCTCTTAAATCCATGGTGGCTGATTCTGATCCCCCACCCATCCTGTAGATGCCATGTGATTGCACTCAAGATGGTCTGCTCCATAACCTTGCCAGGTACTGAGGTTAGGTTCAGAGGCCTGTATTTTCCTAGGTCTTCCTTCTGGCCCTTCTTGTGGATAGGAGTCACACTGGCCAAATTCCAGTCATCTGGGACCTCCCCAGTGATCTAGGACTGGTGATAAATAATGGAGAGTTGCTTGGTGAGCTCTTCTGCCAGCTCCTTCATCACTCTAGGATGGATCCCATCTGGTCCCTTAGACTTGTGAGGGTCCAAGTGGCTCAGCATGTCACTAACTGCTTCCTTCTGGATAACAGGGGAACTATTTGACACCCCATCCCTATCTACCAACTCAGGAGCTCAGTTGTCCTGAGGACAACCTGTCTTTTTATTGAAAACTGAGGCAAAGAGAGTGTTAAGTATCTCTGCCTTTTCCTCGTCTTTGGTAACTGTGTTACTCCACATGTCCAACAAAGAATGGAGGTTTTCCTTGCCCCTCCTTTTGCTATTAATGTATTTATAAAAACACTTTTTGTTATCCTTAATGGAAGTGCCTGATTAAGTTCAAATTGTTCTTTTGCTTCCCTAATGTTCTTTCTACATGACCTAACGATATTCTTAAACACTTCATGAATTGCCTCCCCTTTTTTCCAAGGAGATAAGCCCTCTTTTTTTCCCTAAGTTCCTTCAAAAGTTCCCTGTCCAGCCACACCTGCCATCTTCCCTGCCAGGTCACCTTTCAGGGTACTGGGACAACCTGCTCCTTTGCCTTCAAGATTTCTTCCTAGAAGTATGTCCATCCTTCCTGGACCCATTTGTTTTTAAGGGCTATTTCCCAAGGTACTCTGTGAACCAGCTTCCTGATTAGGCCAAAGTCTGCCCTCCAGAAGTCTAGGGTAGAGGTTTTGTTCATACCCCTCCTTACTCTACCAAGTATTGAAAAATCCATCATTTCATGATCGCTGCACCTGAGACAGCCTCCAACCACCACATCTCCCACCAGCCCTTCTCTGTTTGCAAAGAGCAGGTCTAGCAGGACCCCACACCTGGTAGGTTTGTTTATCAGCTGTGACAAAAAGTTATCCTCCATACACTCCAAGAAACTCCTAGACTGTCTCTTCTCGACCATGTTGAGCTCCCAGCAGACATCTGGCAGGTTAAAATCTCCCACAAGAACAAGGGCTGGTGATTTTGAAATATCTGCCAGCTGCTTGCAGAATAATATATCCCCCTCTTCACCCTGGTTGGACGGTCTATAGCAGACTCCCACCAGGACATCAGTTTTCCCCCTGATTCTGACCCATAGACACTCAACCTTATTATCACTGACCTCAAGTTCTTCAGAGTCAAGAAACTCTCTAACATACAGAGCCACTCCTCCACCTCACCTACCTTGCCTATCTCTTCTGAAAAGTACGTAGCAAACAGTTACACATCCCATCAAAGTTAATCTATCTCCACTAAAAAAAAAATTTAAAAAAAACCCACACAAACAAACAAAAATCCAACAAAAAAACCCCTAATTTCTCTTTAGTTAACAACTGTCATTTATAAATGTGTATTTCCATGTATTCAGGATGCCTGCACAGTGCATCTATGAGCCTGTCAACTCATATAGTCATATTTTATGACAAGATTTGTCAAAAAATCAAATGCAATCCAGCTATAGTTCAACTTCGCACCTAGCTACTAGAGATCTTTTCAGGGTTTCAGAATGATAGCAACTAGAGAGAGAAATTCCACATTTCATCAAGGAGTGTTCAGCAACTTCCCAAATGTAGTCTGGGAAGACTCAGGAGCTACGGACTCCCAGGTTCAGGGTTTTTTAATCCAACTGCACTAAAGGCAGCTGGATGAACTGAGGGATCTTGTTTTTGTAAGTTGTGAAAGCATTAAATGTTGCATGGATATTCTAGTTACAGTAATTGTAGCCCACACAGCCATTACCATGAGGTAGACTAACCTGGGTCCAAAACCTGCTGCCACATAATCTCAAAAAGTGAGAGAAGCAAAGTTAAAGTATTGATGACAAATGATTCACTCAATCTCTCTTTATGCTTAACAGATACAGTCAAGAGGCTTGCATTTTTAATACATCATTATTTGAGTATCATGTGCTATTTTACCATGATGTTTCTACTGCATATGCTATTGTTGCCATTGTAAATTCACAGTTAGATTGATGGAGGCAGTGATAATTTCTTTTCCTCATGAATAGACCAAATTCAGTTGGATTGTACCTAATATATTATCGAGATCACTTGTACTGAAACTATTATTATTGTAGACTAGTATTCTCAAGACTACTTCAAGGACAGCAAAAAAAAAAAAGGCAAAATGTAAGAGTGAACAGATACGATGCATTTTAATTTAAAATTAAAATCTATACTGGAACATATGTTCAAAATCTGAAAGTTGCCAGATACAAACCACCTCATTCTCTAAGTTAAAATGATCTTCATGCATGTTGCATGCAAAATAAACCCTAAGGAAGAAACATAAGGAAAATGCTGGCAGACCCACAGCAATAACACCTGTTTAAGAAAAAAGAGATGTGGCGACTCCTACAGATATGTGTGCTGTTCTACTCTGAAAACCACTGGTAATTTACGGTGCCAATGCCTCCCTTTGACACTCTGGACACATGTCAATAGCAGAAATGCATTTTGTCTTAAGCAAAGTGCAGTCCTGAGTTACCTGAGATGCTGACTAGCAGAATTCTCTAACTACCAAAACATAGCTTTAAAAATCCCCTTTCAATGACCATTTGAAGAAACTGTGTACAATTATCTACAGAATTTTTTGGAATATCTTGCCCAACACAGACAGCAACTAATCTCTAAAAAAGAGACTTTGATTTAGAGTTTGGTTCTAGATAAATACATACAAATCATCAGGAAACATAAAAACTGTGCAAGGAACACACAAGAACATTTATCCATATGACCAATGAACATCTGCCTAATTCAGATGAAACATATCAGCTGTCTGAATGTATATGAAAACGTGAAAATGCTGACAGATCTCTACTGCAAAATAAGTGTAAATTTAAAACATACATTTAAAAAACAAGTTATTCCAGCTAGATTAAATACAGTCTTTATAAAGACTTATTAATACCAAAAGTTTTCATTTTATTTTGCAGTGCTTTTTGTCACATTTTTTTCTTGTATGTCTTACTAATAAGCAAAGAAATCTTGCTTAGTGCTTCCAAGATCTTATAAAAGATAAAGCCACAAAGTTTTATTAGATCTGATGAAAGAAAGCCAACACAGTTAAGAAATCTGTATCAACTTTGATGTCAGGATAAAGTAAGTTGCTTAAAATCCCTGACTTTCAAGTTAACTTCTACTAAACTACTGGCAAGAACCAGTGCCTGCTTTCCTCAAAGGTAGAACTTTCATCCATCCCGAGTACAAAAATCACTGTCTGATTGCTTGGCTGCAACGTTCAGCAGCAAACTGAACTCTGCAAGCTGTTAAGCACTATTACAAACACAAATACAACATTCGTTGTGTACAACAAACATGAATCAGATACTTACAAGTAGCAGGGTTTCTGCAGGAGACCAAACATGAGATCATACAAGAATAAGAGGAAAAATGAACGTCACTGACCCAGTAATCTCTGGTTTAAAAGTCTGGCAGAGAAAGAAATCCAGTGAGTGGGCGACAGAGTGAAAGCAGAGAGGGGGAGGGGAGAGATAGATGAAATTCCAGTCTTTCTGGTCAGTTTGGCTGTAGTTTTCTCCTTACTGAAAATCCACAATAAACACTTCTTGCTTGCAAGACTGCTCCTGACTGCAGAGTCCCAAGTCACAAATACTTTCACGGTCCCTATGATAAGAGCATTCAAAGATGCCTTGTAGTGTTTACACTCAGCAATGCTTCTCTGGCAGCCAGCCCCAGATCTTCCTTTCCCCTTCTGCTAGTTAAGTCTGCTGGGACTAAAAACTGAGCTGCTGTTATTAAGGTTTGCTCACATTTTTCTGCTAGTTTATTTACTTCAAAACACACACACACACCCCCCCACACACACTCCCACACCCACACTCCTCAAGTATTCACATTTTAATTTTGTTTTCCCCGTTCAGAACAGTGAGAAAGAGCAAGGGTATAAATAAAATCCTACCAATTATGTAATACCTTATAGAATTCAAGGTATAGCTCCAGCCCTCTGTCGTGAGATTCATATCAGATTTGCATATTTGACTGGGTGATGGGATTCTAAGTAAAATTTGCTGCCACACAATGGGTCATTGGTGCACTCTGAGAAGTAAACCTGACAATCCAAATCTTCAGAGCATAGAGGCTGTATTGCAAAGTCACAATACAGGGACTATGTATGACTGTCTATCTGAGGTCCATCTCAACACAGGGTCAAAAAGAGCTTTTAAATATAGGGGACTAAAAGATTTTCAGCCCAACCACAGGACATTGTGACAAGGGCAAGCGGGACAGCGTGAGGAAGAGCTACTGACTCCCAGGTTACCTGTGTAAACGTGCTAAATCTATCACAACTAATACACTGTAGCATACTGTCTCCCCTTGCCTCTCTTTGAACAAGCAAGCTGATTTTTACTCTCATATGGAAACAAAACCACACTATAAAATTCAAAACTGAAGTCAGTAGTAAGAAAGAAAAGAATCAGCAGATGTTCCTATGACATGACTTAAGGACAGATGAAGAAAATGGATGGCTGCTAAAAATTAAAATTAACTCAAAACTGTATCATTTGTAACATAATACAGCCTGGCCTATATTTGCTTTAGAGAAAAAACTATTTCCTTGAGGTATATCATTAGTATTAGAGTGGTATACTGTCCTGGACTCCATACTGCACATTTTATCATGCTTCAGAAAAGGTTGGGATGAGTATTTATCTCTTCTGAGTTGTGTGGGTGGCTGCAGGTTCGCCTGTGTGTTTGTATTCCTGCTTGCTGGAATATAGCTTCTGATTCACTGTGATGATTCATACAGTGGTCTGGTTAGGATCATCACCATAACTGTCCTTAGAGGCTGATTAAAAAACTGACAGCTTATTTTAAAGTATAAAGTCTGTGACTCATTAATCAATAACATAATTGCAGTAGCTCTTTTCAAGCCAGTTTTATTATTGCAGCAATGAGCTTGGCATCTCATTTCTTTTTGTACTCTTTAACTACAACTAATTTTTGCTATCCCTCAAGGTCACCTTAGCTAAAGGATAGACCAAAATCACCACAGCTTTTCTTGAGAAATGCCAGACCACTGAAGAGAAGGCATGTCTTTTGTACACATACTCACTGTTTTTGCTTCAATGTTTGCCCACACAGAAAAGATTTCATGTCTCGTGAATGAGACTTACGCACAGTTGAGTTTTTTAATTAATCATTAGTAAAATTGTGTGGTCCAAACTGTTGATATGAAAGTCATAAGTTAAAAGATTTCCGTAAGCTTTCTTTTAAAAGATATGGTCAATATCAGTCCCTTTCATTACAGGCTTTTATTTGGAAAAGAAAAATAGTGTACTCAAGGCAGAAAGCAGATAAGAACACATACATATACCTCCATACCCACAGACAACTCGCACACAGCACCATCTCTTGTCTTTTATTTTGACTTACATCACTAAGTGATGGCCTAAACCCACATTTTCTGTCATCTGCACATTCAGTCAAAACTCCTGTAAAGAGGACAAGGTTCTCAAAGTAACAAAAGACCCGTGGTCATCCTAAACCTGAAGGTGGTACACAGAAGGATTTGTTGAACTGTGGAGGAAAATAAATACCATTATGTTCCAGGTATTTACCACACAACATAGATTTTTTTTTGTGTGCGAGCAACAGTACGTGGTTGCAGCAGCCCACTCTTCAGACCCTAACAGAGGCTGAGGAGAACAGAGTGAAAGATCATATTTAAAAGCTAAAGTGTTAAATCTACCATATTTTTCTCCCTCTCCAGCCTACATATACACACTCAGTCCATAAAGATTCACTGTGGGAAGGCCCTTGAGTGCATTGAGTTATGTTCTTCCTAAACATAAAAATGCAAGCTCGGCAACATAAAGTCTGAAAATGAACACAAAAGTGAGGACGGATATGTTGACAGATCCTGCGAGTAGCTGTCAATCTGCTCAGCTTGCTTGGAGACTTGCCTAGTGATTCCCACAATCAAGATCATAAAAACACAATAATCATGCCATCAAAGAAACACAGCCCACTTCCTATGAAAGAAACAAGGATAATCTGGGACTATGGCATGGTTGTGGCTGGAGTCAATGGCTGGGTTTCTTTGCAAAACTGCGCATCACCACCACAACTAGGAGGGTAATGCTGCTGCTCCAGCCTGTTACCTTCATCCACAATAACCAAGGATTTATGAGCATGAAGTTACTAATGAAAATCACAACCAAACAGTCTGCTGGTTATTTATCCGAAAATATTTTCAGGAATATTATCAAGGAAGCATTATACAAGATATTCCTCTGAGTTCTCTCCTAGGAAACTGATCCTGGTTATCAGGTACAACCAAATAGAAACATGCTCCATTTTAATAGTACAATGCAATTAATGTATTTAATAGAGGAAAGGAGATGGTCCTTGATACAGGGAGCACATCCATTTCCTCTTCATTTTCTGAGGGATTGAAAAGCTTCATCCAAGACCAAGATACTAGAAAGAGCTTCTCTGCTTGGTCAAACCCTCAACAATGGTGCTTTGGAAAAGTTGCTGCAGTAGCTAGTTGAGCAGAGAGATGTCTACACAGAAACATTACAACTTACAGACTCCTTGTAACACATGTCCTATGTATCTTCATAGTTTGGAACATAGTTGTGGGTGATTTCAGTGACTTTGATAAAGAACCTAATGGTTTGTGGTCTGGCAGTCAGAAGATCTGTATTTAGGTGACTATACCCTTACAAGTATGTATATGAAACAAAACAGCCCTTGAGATTCAGTATTGCAACTGCATGAGGGAAGAACAATGATTCTGGACATATTCCACACAACCTTCTTGTCCTTGGGAAAGAAAAAGATTGGAAATTACATTTAATCATTGCTACCGAGTTTTGTGTGTCATGGGATTGAATCTTCCTGTAATCAAGAATCAGGGATGTTAAAAGACAATCCAAATGTGGTAGAGGTTTCTATGCTAATGAGTCCAAAATGATAGGGTGTTACATTGTTGAGTTTCTCTCTTGATAAGTATCAGAAAACATTCTTTTCAAAGGATCATTGCCATAGAAACTTGCCAGCATTTAAAGAGTCTCACAGAGGCCTAAATTTTAAGGAGATATTTTCAAGTCTGGTGACAAAAAATTGATCCCATAATCACAGAATCAATTAGGCTGGAAAAGACCTCTGAGATCATGAAGTCCAGCCTTTGAACCTAACACCACCTTGTCTACTAGACCATGGCACTCAGTGCCACATCCAGTCTCTTCTTAAATACCTCCAGGGACGGTGACTCCACCACCTCCCTGGGCAGCCCATTCCAATGCCCAATCACTCTCTCTGCAAAGAACTTCTTAATGTCTAACCTAAACCTCCCCTGTTGCAGCTTAAGACTGTGCCCTCTTGTCCTACTGCTGCTGGTTGCCTGGGAGAAGAGACTGACCACCACGTGGCTACAACCTCCTGTCAGGCAGTTGTAGAGAGTGATAAGGTCTCCCCTGAGCCTCCTCTTCTCCAGGCTAAATAATCCCAGCTCCCTCAGCTGCTC
>WEIV01025269.1:0-16680 GCA_013390005.1 Calyptomena viridis | reverse complement strand
GATGATTCATGTGGAGGAATTCCTGATTGTATAATCACAAATAGTTTCAAGAACCTGAGGAGGCATCTAAGTTCATAAACAACCCAGGTGATTTTCTAAAAAATCCATTTCTAGAGCATTGAATCAAAAAAGAAATTATTAGAAAAAATATTAATTACAGGGGTACAACGGGGGAAAAGATGACAAGTTAAAGGGTGAGATACCAGAAGGATATTCCTAAGGAGTTCATTCTTACTACTCTATTGCCACAGAGCAAATTGGAAACTGGTCTATCATGAGACAGTTACAACTATTTTTCTTCATTCTATATTGGGTTACATTTTATGAAGGGCTTACACTATGAAAAGAAGGAGCAGGTTATGTTACTTCAAGAGGAAGCACTGACTTTGAATAAAATAGTAGTTCATCTTGATTTTAGTGATGGAAGTTTAGTACAGGAGTAGATCTATAGATGTGGGTAAGTTTGACCTGAATCAAGAAAATATCTTCTTAGTCTGCATAAAATATTTCAACAAGAAACCCCAGAGATGAATTACATTTATCTCCATTTAGAGACACACTGGTGTAGAAAGGTGAGCACCAACTTGTCCAGCCTGAAACAGTGCATACAGAGCGGTGGAAATCTTCTGTCTTCAATCATGTGTTCTCTAACTTCCAGATTCTTTTGTATTTAGGGGGTTTATTCCAGTCCCTAGAATGTCTGAGTTTTACTGAACCTTAACCTTAATTTCTGTAAGAGAGCAGCATGGAAAAAATCAGTAGGCAAAACTATGGGTTGGATGGACAGTATCTAAAATTAACAGTGCACCAATTTTGATCCCTGCAAAAAAGCTTCCATAGCTATTTCCAGAAGATGCCTTTCTAGAAATGAGATTATATGTTTTAGTGTCCTCTGCCTTATTTCCTGAGGACTGACATACAACAGAGGAGGTTATCCACAGAAAGACCTATCACAGTTGCTGATACACCCAAACAACCAACAGAAATAATCCAAAACTAGTCATGATGAGCTGAATCCACCCACACTACAAGTCCATGAGGGGGTAGGGAAGGTACAGTTATGAAAATATTCCTCATGGGAATGCCCTAATAGTGGAATAAGTCAACCTGGGCTATGTACACTCTCATTTTAATCTTCTCTGGATTTGAGATATATCAGAACAGAGGTCTTTTCAGTTCTTTCAATGAAGAGTTTGGTGCTCCTTGACAGAAATAAGGTGTAGGAAGGATAGAAATATAGTGACCACGCAAGTAGCAAAAGGAGGCTTAAGAGGAGGTACCACAGCAAACAAAAGCAGCTGAAAACATAATCAAAAGACAGGACTCTGGGACATGCCTATGCATCCCTGCTGGGATATCAACACAATCAAACACTTCTATAAAGTGCCTGTAGACAATGCAAGCAGTACGGGGAACAAACAAGAGGAACCTCATTCTGAAGAGGAACCTCTATCCACATGGATGACAAAAAGGTGATCAGGAGTAGCCAGCATGGATTCACCGAAAGGAAATCATGCCTGATGAACTGGATTGCCTTCTACAATGAAACAACTATCTTAATGGGTGAGGGAGAGCAGTGAATGTTGTCTACCACCACTTCAGCAAGGCCTTCAACACAGACTCACAACATCCTCATAGTCGAACTCAAAAAGTGTGGCCTGGATGAATGAACAATGAGGTAGTTTGAGAAGTGGATGAACAGCAGATCCCAGAGGGTCATAATCAATGGCACAAGGTCTAGTCAAGATGCCTGTTAGTAGTGATGTCCCAAAAGTTCAATAGTGGGTCCAGTATTGTTCAAATTATTCATCAGTGACTTGGATGAAGGGACAGATGTCTCCTCAACAAGTTCAGTGACAGCACAAAACTGGGACAAGTGACTGATACTCCAGAGAGCTGTGCAGCCCTTTAGAAGGACCTCAATGTTGGGCAGAGAAGAATTATTTGAAATTCAACAAAGGCAAGTGCAGAGAGCTGCACTTGGAGAAGAATAACCCCAGGGACCAGTACAGGCTGGGTGCTGGCCTGATGGAAAGCAGGTCTGTGGAGTAGGACTCTAGGGGTCCTGGTGGACAACAAGATTTCCATAATCCAGGATCCATGATCCTTGTGACCAAGAAGACCCATGGTATCCTGGGGTGCATTAGGAAAAGCACTGCCAGTAGGTCAAGGGAGGTGATCCTGCTCCTCTACTCAGCTCCACTGAAGTCACATCTGGAGTGCTGTGTCCATTTCTGGGCTCCTCAGAACAAGACAGACAAGATGCTTCTGGAGTGGATTCATTGGAGGGTGGCAATGACTATTAGGGGACTGGAGCATCTCTCCAGCTGGGCTTGTTCAGCCTTGAGACAAGATGACTGAGAAGGAACCTTATCAATGTATACAAGCTAAAAGAAAAGAGAAAGCCTGATTTCATACTGTTTTTACTCTAGGTGCTTTTTCTTCCGGAAAGCTATACTGATAAAACAGTGTATCAAAGGCAAGCATGATGCTAAGTGGATAGTGAAGTAAGGGAAGAAGTGTTACAAGGTTTATAAATACTTGCACTTTCTGTGCCAAAACATTAATTTCTAAATAATTTGGTTCTTCATAATTCCACTGAAAAGGACAACCATTGCCTTTAACAGATTTTATTTCTATTGTTTTCAAGCACACAGGCGAGAAAGCTGGTTGCAGCAGGACAATAAAGAGTTACAGGTAACAAAGATCACAAATGAAAATTTGGTGTGCTGGTTCAGGAAAGGCACAAAGCAGAGTGGGTTTTGGTGGTGTTTGCATTTTCCACACAAAGACTGAGCCACGTGTCAAACACATGTACTTTTAGCCCAACCACTTGTTCTGAAAAAACAGGAGTCTGCCAAAATCCAGAAAGATCACACAAATTTGTATTGATTGGGGTATTTTTCAACTGTGTGTGACATTACATACTGCAGATTGCATGACCACAAAAAGGCAGAAAAAGTCTTCAGCCACTTGAAATTTCTGTCTACAGCCTCCCATGGAGTCCATGCTAAGTGTTCTCTTCCTCCAACATGGAGCCTGTCAGATTGCACAGGGCATCAGCAAACATCCATCTGTTTTTCTCAGATTTTCTTGCCTTTGATAAACATGCTCCTTCACCAGGATGAGAGAGGATATCTCAGCCTGAGAGGGCAGTGCAGATTGCTTTAATTTGTTCAATCAACAGGTGCAGGCTGTGAGGGCAGAGGAACCACACTGTTGATGTTACCTGTAAAAGGCAGCCAAAGCCTGTGCTGCAAAAGGGAAGGGGAGCCCAGTTGAGTCAGCACCTTGTGAAGCGCAGGTTGTCTTTGCTAGTAGAGCAGATCATAGTCAGTGTGAGAGGAGACCTAAACTCTTTGGGCCTGATACCCCCTCATGGCAGGGTACATGGGACTCCAGCACTGGTGCAGTGTGGGTGAGCTGATGCCTCCTCTAACCACAGTTCTATGCCCTGAGAAGGCAGGGCTGAGCCTCAGCACTGTGCATCTCCCCTTGCTCCCACCTCTGCCTGACAGTCACTGCATGTGCAGCCCAGTGAGGCTCAATGCCTTCCTCTTTCTCTGCATTCAGCTTAGAACATGCACCCCAATCTTCTTCCACCTTTCCTTGAAATAAAATCCCAACATTTTTGAAACTCCTTGGCTTTGATGTCCATTTTCCTCATGTCTCTAAGTATCTTCTTCGTCTCACCTGACAAACTGACTGCATGAGCCAAATTGGAGCCAGAAGGCCCTCCTTTCTTCTTCCAGAGCTGGCTGCACGAGATTGCCCTGAAAGGACACAGTTCTGGCTTGGTGTCTCAGGTGCTTGTGGATATCTCAGTCAAGGAGATCTAGGCACCATCTTTGCCCTCCATTTTTCCCCTGGGTGGTGGGTTATAAAATTCAAGCTTTCTCATTCTTCTTATAAGGACGGTCAGAAACATATCTTGAAGGCCACCATTTCAAAATCTTTCTCCATTTCTGTGCTTTTAGCCCCTCTTATTGATTAGGAGAGGAACATTTGCCTCTCAGTGGTATACTGCATTCGTATTGCCACAAACAGCATTGTGTATTCCTTACTGAAATGCCTCTAAGTCTCCCATTTTAGTCCCTGTGGGGCTAGTATGAAGTTCCCTATGCCTATTCAGGAAGGCTACATGCTCCTACTGTTCTCCTTTGCTTTGTTAGGTGCCAGTTTTCCCTCAGGAAATATGGTTGTAACATCACAAACTAGGGGCATAGATGAAAAAATGAGGAATTGGGTGCGTGCAGACAGCACATGGAGAAGAAGAGGGAGAAACAAAAGGTCCAGACTATAGAGAGGAAATCTCACCTTAAAATTTTGGGGATAATATGATTAAGATGAACACAAATTTGGACAGGATCAAAAGGTTATATGGGGAATATGCAGAGTATAGAGAGAGCAGAAATGGGGAGACAGAAGACAGGATATTGTACTGTGAAAATGATCACACCAGGTGATTATATTTCTACTGAGGATGCAGGTTAAAGGATGAAGAAAGACATGGGGTGGCAGGGGGAGGCAAGGTCTGAAAAGAAGAGGAAAGACTTGATCCAAGGATGAGAAGAGGATTAAGAGAGTTCTCCCACAGACAGCCAATGTGCTTTCCTCAGTTTAAATGAAATGGTTTAGGTCCTCCAGTTCAAAAAGCAGATGTTAGACTTTAAAACAACCACCATTATTGTTTCAGGATCTCATGGTTGGTAATGCAAATAAACAGAGGCATGCAATAATGAAATGATCTGCCACTGGATGTACAGCTTGTCATCAGGACCATTCAAAAGAGTGAATTCCAGTTCAGACCACAGTACCTCACCAATCCAACTGGTTTCAATCTTTCCCCGTAACACATTTTGTTCTTGTTAATGAGGAAGCAATCTCTCTTTCACAGACCCTGAAAAATTCTCACAGAGGACTCGCTTGCTGTGGAATAGAGGGGCTTTGTTCTTTGTCTAAATTCAATGTCGTTAAAGTAAGCCTAACAGCTGTAACAACAGTTTCAACCCAACCGTCATGCCACAGATGGAACCTCTCTGGTTCTTTTCAAGTTTTGTATTAAAACCACTTTGTTGTTTCTTATTTCTTTCTCCAGCTTTCTTCACTCTCATTTCCTAGTGTGAGAAACACCATGGAACAAGCAACGAAAAAATATACATCCTAAATGCACAATATCTTACACTGTAAATGTGAAAACAAGTACTTCCAGAGTTTCTGATAAGACGCCAATCTGCCACAGTCCCTGATGCTTTAAACTCTTTTCTTAGCACCCTTGTGCATCAGATACTTTGTTTCCTTCTAAATGCTCCTGAGACACAAGTTCTTTTGAAAAGCGCATACACGCTTAGTAAAAATGTCAGTGTTACATGGGGTCCCAGGGCAAATCCTGCTCTCTGCTCCACCCAGCTACTTATTCTGTATCACTCTTTAAATTAGATTACACAGTTGCTGAAACACAGGAGTCATTTTAGTTTTATCCCGAAGGGACCTCTCAAGTTTCTTGAAGACAACTCTTGTTTCTGCAGTAAGAAGAACACCGTGTGCTCTCCTTGCACTTTATGATGATACTGAGCAAATGGTAACACTGGACGATATTTATAATTCAGAAAGAAATGGCAGTACTTTTTCTAATTTTAACTAATGATTGATCTGTGGTATCAACAATTAGGCCTATGTTTCAAAAATACATGTTTCATAAATACAGTTGATGTGAGGTGTTTCTTTTTTAAATAGCAAAAAAGGGGTCATTTTTCCTGTTGCTTACCCACCAGTCTCAAAGAGCACTACACACAGAAAGTATATACTCTATTGCAGCAGCTATAGGCTTTTCGCAGATCAGCCCAGGAAAAAAAATGATTGAATTAGGAGCAATAATGGCTCCTTTTTGGCACGTGAAAGAAAGCAAATATTATTTGGATGAAGTCCAAGTAAAGCTTTTCCAGCACATGATATTTTATTTGAGGTTAAAGGCCTGCAAAAATAAAAAAATCCAGCCGGCTCCAGCTTGTGAAGTTTGCCACCTACTGAGGGAAGCACAGCACAGCAATCCAAGAAAAAAAAATAGCCAAAAAAAATTTTAGAATGGTGCTGAAACTATTATATATTACAGACATATTTGTTCCTAGAGACTGGTCATAAAGGCTCCTCCACACCTGTCAATGGATCGAATAAACAACAGAAATGCTTGTCCTCCTTCTCCATCTTGATACATAAAGCCTTAAAGACAGTGTTTTATTCTGAATAAGCCTTAGGTTTGGTCTTACAAAGCTAGAAATGACTGAAAAAAAGGACTCCCAGCTTCTTCAGTGAATATAATTTCTAGGAGATTTGAGGTGTTGAGATGTCCTAAGTCACAAATTGCTAGATAACAAAAAGCCACACTGTAGTCAATTCTAGAATTATATTGGTAATTTTTATTTAGCTCAATGGCCTATAAGAAGTACTGTTAAGAAACTGAGTCTGTCTTTACTAAAGAAGCATACGAGAAATACTACCTGTTAAAGTGCAGAAATATCTGTTGAGGTCTGGAAAAACCTCTCAGCATGCTCTAGTGTGAAAAGCATAGCATATACACAGACTCAGAACAAGGCATAGGGTCTTTACACAGCATATGGAGACATCACTGACCATGACAGGGTTGCTTACATTTCCAATTCACATAGGTAAAGTATGTATAAGCATGAAACTGCTATTAATATCTTTAATGGAGCCACCAAAAAAAGTTAAAATAAAATAAAATCAGAATGTAAAAGCTCCAGAAGACTCAGGGCCCAGCCTGGTGTTCTTTAGCATGTGGTCATGAGGGTATAAATAAAGCCTCATCAAAATAATACTTACTCATCTGGAGATGAGTTTGCTGCCTGACACAGCAGAGAGTGACAGCTCCATAGCAGAGCTCATCTCCCTCCTGCTGGAGAAGAAATCTTTAGCGCTGGTTGCTCCCAGGTGGGTTCCTATTTGAATTTGGAAATCAGAGCTACCAGGGTCATCTTGCACCAAAAGTGATCATACCACATTTGCAGCAAATGAGTACTGCTGTCTGAGCATCTGACAGTGACCCGTGGCCATCTGAGGGGAGGGAGTCAGCTGTACTTGCCTCCTGCAATAAACTTCTCTGTGTTAATGCCTGTGCTCCAGCTACAGAGCAAGTATTAATGTAGGAGAAGTGTTCTCCAAGCACCCAGAACCAAGTCTAAGGTTCACATTGTCATACAGAATTATGCCTAAGTGGAAAAATTGTCATCTCTTATGCATAGATGTTTAAATAGCATATATATGTGTATATATGCATATGTGTGTATGTATACATATATATACACACGTATATATACATACGTGTGTGTATACATTTATATATGTGTGTGTGTATATATATATATACACACACATATATATATATACGCATGTATATATATATGTGTGTGTATATATACACCATGGCAACTGATATCAAATAAATGCATGTTAATAGAGATGTACAAGAAATACCTGTACCTGATGTACCTGATGCTAAAAAAGTCCCAAATTCTGTAACTGTGAAATGCCATTCAAAATGATCACTTCTGACAGAAATGCCTCTGCAGACTAACACTCACATGGATATATATGCAGACATATTTCATCCGACACACATAGTAAATCTGTGTTTGACTGGCACAACCTAAAAACCAGAAATACTTCTTGACAATAAACCCTTATTATTATTGAAAGGCTTCAAGAATGACATACGCTACTCTACCCCAATTACTGCACATGTAGTGTACTTTTATCTCCACACAAAGGCTTAATTCACTATGCATTGAGCTGGTGTTCACTGCTGTGAACTTCTGTGTCAGCACTTTCAGACCCCCAAACAGGTGCTCATCAAGGCTGCACAGAGTCCATTGGGCTCTGATATATGGAAGGCATCAGTGCTCTGCTTCCCAAATCAGCAGTGGAAAAGGGTAATTGCTAGTCTTCCAGTATAGAGGTTTGAGAAAGTGACCAGCTGAGTGAGTTGCTTCATTTTTCAGGAGGCAAACTGAATCCCCTGCTGAGATTCTCCTGCTCAATCAAACTGTAATGCTACAGCAAAGCTGACATACTCAATTCATGCTGTGATGAAAGCAGGGACTTCTAGCAAACTTGCCTTGAGAAAATCTTACATTAGGACCTAATCTTAATAGCAACTACTTTTAAAATTATTGTAGGCAATGCAGGACAATGAAATACATTTGTACACTCTACACTTCTTTGGGTTTCTTCCTGGTGGGCTAAATTAAATTACGGGAGGACATTTTGGGTTTTAAGTGCACTAAAATCTTTATTTATAATTGAAAATAGTTTGCCTCAGAATGTCCCATAAAATCAGCTGCACACCCATCAGGTCATGGTGCTTTATAATCTAATATCTCTTGCAGGTCTTCTTTATTTCTTCCACATCATACAGTTCTGTTAACTTTCTTGGCTCTTGTTACAAGAATAGCAAGGAATTNTTTCTTTTTCTCTTTTTTTTTATCACAAGCTGAGGACCGCCCTCTGTGTGAAAAATTGTATAAAATGTATTACATTTTATAGTTCGGTGTGCATTCACCCTGGGATGCACCCGGCCGTATTGATCCTTTGCTTCCTGAATTTGTCCTAATAAAATAATTTGCATTTTATGGTGAGCAGTCGTTTCTCACAGCAGTCAGGAGATATAAATTCTCTGGGTTCTGCTGTGTTACTGTGATTATAGCATGCACAGCTATTTTCTCACTAGCCCCTGTTTTACATTCCTTTCTCATTTTTGACACCTACCTGGAATCCCCGATAGGAAAATTGTAGATTCTCAAAGTTTTGCAATGTTTCCTCTCCTCTCCTCTCCTCTCCTCTCCTCTCCTTGTAATCCCTCCTAAATTAGATTCATTTCTCCCGCTGTTTTAAACCAGCACACCCTGTTCATTAAGTGCAGGGTGGCATCCACACCGTCTGTATGAATAATGGCTGCAGCATGTTAAGAGGTTTGGAAATTTATGAAAGACACTCTAGGTTCTATTTTTGCACGTATGAGTGTGCTTATGACTTTCACATGAGCACCAGTAAATATCTTGATAACAACCAGCTCCACCCGCAAGCTTGAAGAGGGATCAGCGAGGAGGAGCATTGTGTCATTGATGACTCCTTGAGAGTGAGACACACCCAGGTTCTGCCGCTGTGTCTCACTGCTCTGGACACAGAGGTAGGGGACCATGACTAGGTTATTCTCACTGGTGGTGGCTTGCCCCATGCACAGCAGAAACGCTGGTTTTCTCTGCTGGCCTCCAGTTCTGGCCATGCTTTATTTCATGCTCTGCAGATGAGCAGGGTCGTAGTGCCTTTTTTTGCTACTGCCATCTCGGCTTAAATGCTCTGAGTGCAAGAGAGCTAGCTGAGGCTCTCTTGCATCTCTCTGTCATCACATAGCTGAGGCTAATGTGATGCCTCCTGGAAGAGCACCCCATGTCCAGCCAGGAGTCAAAGAGGCAGTTCAAGCCCGGAGGGACTGCTAGCCTAGCGGGCTCTGCCTCGAGGAAAGCCTCACCAGAGAAACCACTTAGCCCAGTTCCCAGTATGTACTCCCTAGTGTGCCAGCAGAGGTTACTGTGATTGCCCAGGGTGGCTTACTCCATAGTACATGTGTGCAGCGACCTACCTGATAGACTCAGCCCAAGGTCTGGTGATCCTGAGGTCTCCTGCATGTGTGTTGCTGCCAAAAACAAGCCTGTGATGGAGAAGACAGGGTTCTTGTTTGTTGAGTTTTTTATTTAGCAAGGACACCTTGCGGGGTTTGGTGTTTTTGTTTTCTCACCTGTCCCTGCTCATGCTCACCATGTATGCCTGTCATTAACCAGGGCCACTTCAAGACACAGCCAAAGCACAGAGAATGAGAGCCAACAGAAGGCAAAGTCAGGTGCCCAGAATGTGGGCTGCTCCCCCGGCTATACACTGTACCCCTGTTGCTTCTGCTTTCAGTGCAGAACACAACCTCCCTGCACTGTGAACTGCTGGACAGTATCATGTTGTCTGCTCCCTCCCTTTACCTGGCAAAGGGGTAGGGTGATGCAGAAACCAGCTGATGTAGTCTTGATTTTTCATGGAGTTTTGGGAGAAGAGAAAGAAGAAAAACTGGGTTTTGCTGAGGGTGGGCAAAGAATGTGCAGGAGGGGGGCTCCCTTTCCTCTCCCCAGCTTTACACAGAATATAAGTAACAATTTAAGACCAAATATTTTCATAGTGATTGATTTCATTTAATCTAATTTAGCCATTATTTCTGATCAGTATTGATTCTCATTCAAGACACCTGCCCTAAATTTTTCTCTATAGAGGTCTTCTGAGGAAATCTACAATAGATGCCCAAAGTACAGATGGATATATCAAGTGCAGCTCAAATATATATGTAGGTGTCTAGTTCTAACCCAGAATGAATACCATGAATTTTAAATAAAATCTTGCAAAATCTGTCAGCAATTCATAAAGGTGAAAGCAAACTTTCTCAATTTAACTTTGAAACTAAAACAATTAAATGTTCAAGAGCTGGCATTATAAAACTTCCAGGTTTTTTCTGTCTATAGCTTGGTATACTTTTTCAGGCATCTGTTACTGTTAAAAAAGAACAATAGTCATAATTCTGCAAGGTTTTTGGAGAGTCACAGAATCATGTCCAGGCTGTACTGATGACAGGGAGGATGCCTTCATATGGGAGCTCAACCCACTCATTATCTGCAATTGTCAACAGCAAAATCCAACTACATGAAATCAATAAGGATTTCAGGAGAGCCAAGGTTTTAAGGGTTCAAAATAACTACTTTGTATCAATTTGGTTTACAATTTGTACATTGTTTCTCTTAGTAGAGTCCCTGTAGGGGCAGAGACTTTCATAGACCAGAGACCCTTTTCCCTCATGGGAGGTCTATCCTCAGCTCTATCTTTGAGCAAAAAAAATGTTCTGTTATGCATTGCCTCTGGATCACATTGCTTTCATTTAGCCAGCAAGTGATTAGTCTGCACTACAATTTCTCTTTCTTGTCACCTTTCTGACACAATCCTTGTGATACATGTCCTTGCTTTATCCTTTCATATGTGGTACCACAGTCCGATGTGACATGAATTGTACAGAAAACACTATCAAATGTATTCTTACTTCTTAATCTTCACACATGAATTTCTCCTGCATTTTCAGGGAAAAAAACCCCTTTTTTTAGCTTCAAAATTCTCCGGAAAGAAAACAGATTTTGATAACTTCTCACAGTTGCCACTGGATTTCACACAACAGAAACTGGGCATGTAACAGCTTCCAAAGTTGACCAGAACAAAATTTCCAGACGACACACCACATGGTGTGTCAGATTGGTAGACCTAATCTCATTTAGGTGTCCATCTAAGATTCCTGAAGTTAAGGAAACTTTCTTGTTTCAGAAAGCAGAATTCCATTTTTTTCTTTGTCATGCCTATGTCAATCAGTAAAATTTAAATTCAGTTTTGCAGTGGACCCAAAACCAACTGGTATCTCTATTGCAACATCCTACTCAAGTAGCACATCAAATAAAAAACACAGCAGTTTTAATTTAACAAAAAAGCTAGAAAATAGAACATTTATAATACAAGGTTCACCAATTTTCCAATTAAAACATTGAAGACCAGAAGTGTTTAGACAAGAAAATATATAATCTGATTTTAATTGGATTGCTTGACTCCAAAGCTCCCAAAGATATTAATGAGGAAATCTCCTATGGAGAAAGACTTGAGGGGGATGATTGATGAAAAACTCAACATGAGCTGGCAATGAGCACTTTGAATCCAGAAAGCCACTTGAACCCTGGGCTTCATCAAAAGCAGTGTGTGGCCAGCAGGTTGAGGAACGTGATTCTGCCTCTCTGCTCTGCTCTGGTGAGACTCCACCCGGATAACTGTACTGCGCTCAGTTCTGGTGCTCCCAACACAAGGACATGGAACTGTAGGAGCAAGTCCAGAGGAGGGAGAGTCACAAAGCTGGTAAGAGGACTGGAGCTCCTCCCCTACAAAGACAGACTGAGAAAGTTGAGACTGTTGCAGTTGAGACTGCAAAAGAGAAGGTTCCTCACAGCAACCTTACGGTATCTGAATGGGGCTTACAGGGAAGCTGGAGAAATACTCTTCATCAGGACAAGGAGTACAAATTAAAACAGGGCAAATTTAGAAAGAAATTCTTTACTGTGAGAGTGGTGAGACACTGGAATGGGTTGGCCATGGAGGTTGTGGATACCCAACCCTGTCAGGCCAGGTTGAACACTCCGGTCAAGTGAGAGGTGTCCCTGCCCATGGCAGGGGTGGTTAGGACTAGATGATCTTTTAAGGTTCCTTCCAATCCTTAACATTTGCTAAGTAACTTTTCACTTACAATATGTATCCAGAATGTGAAGTTAGCTAAAAGACAGCGTCTGTTGCAACTCAACAGCATACAGCACTTTGGGTTGCAGATTTTATTTTTCGGGCAAGACTTGTTTATTTTCTTCTGCTTTAACTATTAAAATCTTAGTTTGTAGAAAAACAGCTTACAAGTTGTTTCACATTCACTAGATGCTAAAACATTTGGATTGCCATTGGCTTCCAGAGTACACTGCATTTAAAGTAAGGTCCTGTCAACTGCTGATCTTCTATAAATGCCTGAAGTCCCCACAACACATTTCACTTTCAGCCCTTTTCTTTCAGCTCACACGAATCTGATTTAAAGCAGCTTCCACTTCAAAGATTCATTATGTAATAGACACAATGATGATAGTATTATTGGTATTATTGATTGGAATAAACAATAAATAAGTTGCTTCCACAGCATATGGACAGTCTAATACAATCATTGTAAAATACAGGAGGAGTACTTTCCATTTGAGTTGTGAGAAGAAATTAATCTCAAATTTTGTTTTATACAAAAAACAAGTTTAAACTTTCTTCAAAGTATAAAACCAATTAATAGTAGATGACAGAATATGTAACATTTTCTCATTGTCAACAATGACAAGTTTTCCATGTTCCCATGTAAAAACCAATATAGATGGATTTGAAGCCATTTTATTGAAGTGACTAGAGCTGGAGAGGGATTTAAACCAAGCATCTTTTTTCAAGTAAGGCTTGAGAATGCATGTTCTAAACCACATGAAATTCTAAACTACAACTGGAATCCTTTGTAGAATACTACTTAAGTAAGTTCATAAATGCACGCAATATAGAATGTCTCTTAGGAGAGACATAACTGATCTAATGAAGGTGAGTTGGGCATTATGAATGCAAGTTTTGTATCTGTACCTCAGCATATTTAGACATTGTGCTTTGCCTAGATGTAAGTTCTATCACCTCGAGTACAGCTGTATTGAAAATAAAGCCATACTTAAAATTCATACTACCCTCTTTTCTACAGTCAAGTTTAATTCTGAACATCTCCTAGTGCTCTGGAACAAGTGAAGCCTAACGTAAGCTGAATAAGTAGCATTAGCCTCATTTTACATATCCCTCCACTCTGATTGTACATACTGAAGAGGTCATTTAATCATCTAAAAAAAGTTGTCCTTATATAGTCTTCTATCAATTTTACAGTAAGAAAATTGAGTTTTGAGATCCACATTTACATGCCCAAGTAGATAAGATCACTAACCTCTCAGGTGGGATTTCAGTAAAACCGTAAGTTTTCCCACACAGTTACATGACATCAGCACTGAGTTTTTATGGCCTCACTGAGGTAGCTATTCAATCTGGCCCACTCAGCTTGGATGATCTAACTACAATTTTCAGGGTACAAAAGACCTGACACGGACAACAGAGACCTCCTAATGTGACTGTTTTTGAAGAAGTTCTCTCTTCAAATGAGTGACTAAATCTAGGAAGGTATTCCTAGATAGGGTAATTAGCTTATGTGTTTCTCCATAGACTGGAAATGCATGCTTACACTTCTACAAAAAGAATAGTATTTCATTTTGCATTCACTAAACATTGAATTTGCTATGTTAATAATGGACTCTGATTTTTTTCAAGAGGCTACTCCTCTACCAACTGCAAAGTTCAGAGCCACAATATTTAAATTTCTCTGTAGCTGTCCTACAGGACATACTAAAAACTGAGCAAATTACAAGATCAGATTTAAAAAACAATGAAAAAAACCAACCCAAAACAACCTTCAAAACACTAGCACCACAACAAAAGCAAGCAACCAACAAAACAAAACAAGAAAAGAAAACACAACACAACAGAAAAACTCCACAACAAAACACACCAAGGTAAGGTCCCAACATCACTGATACTATATTCCAGTTACCAGAAAGGTAAGTCCAAGTGTTGGGCTGATCAGATGACTATAGCTTTGAGTTATAAATGTAACAACTACTGCCAAGCAGTTGAATTAATGCAGATGTAGTTATTTTTGTGCTTATAATGTTCTTCAGTGTGTCTTCTTTTACTCAATACTCTGCAAACACTCCAATCTAGCTATAAAGTTTTTATTCTGGACTATAGTATGCCTAGTAATTGAGAGCAAATTAGCATCCTACAAGCATGCTCTTACTCTCCTGTAAGCTAAGATACTAACTCTCTCTCTACTGTTCTTATGATAACCATAACTACCACACTTATCATTCAAACCACAGTAATTAAGTTGACCTATCTGATGGGAACCTTCAGGTGAAATTACATGCAACTGCAGAAGCATTTAACCACACCACATTAAAAGATAACTTTTAACATTTACTTCTTCCTATTGCCAAATCAAGCCCTGCACGCATATAAAAAGGGTTTTTTCCTTCCTTTTTTTTAATGCTGGGGTTTTAAAAGAATGTTAGAAGTGTATTATATACAGTCCCCACTGAATTTAATTTAGTGACTGATAACAGAGTCAATTATTAATCCCACATGTATTTCATATCATCCAAATTTGATCATTGGTGAGAAATTAACATTTAAATAATTGTTTTATATTTGCTACCTACATTTTAAAAGACTCTTTACTCCTTCATAGACTCTGAGAGCTTTGTCCAACATTTCAGTCTAGATAGATTGTATAGAGATCTATGCCCAAGATAGCATGTTTAAACTTCAGATTAGGCCTTTTTTTGTATTGCTTTGCTAAATCTCAGTTGAAGGTTCTTTATGTACAACTAGAATACAGTGCCTAATTCAGCACTCAGTTCCACAAGCATATGTGATTTATTCCTTTGAAGTGAGAATCCATTCCAATGCATTACAGTGAACATTCCTACATGCTCTTTAAAGCAGAACATATTTCATTCCTCATCCTCTGTTATTCTGACCTCATTATTTACTCAAGTACCAGATACGAACATGTGCAAATCAAAGTAGTTTAGAAGAAAAAAACTGCAGTACCAGAGCAAATACAAATATTCTTTGTTGAACTATGCAGTGCAAGAATATACAGAAACAAAAAGACATGAAACATTAAGATTAGTGACAAATAATTGTGAAGTCTAAGTTGAATTTGTTACAAAAAATTAATTCTTTTACACGTTATTTTGCAAGGTGTTACAGAAACATAACAAGATCTGATTATTTTACAGTTTTCTGGCCATAAGGTGCTACATACAGCTGCTAGCCATGTGTATTAGAACACATCTTGCATCAGCTTTCTTTTGACATGTATTTTCTTTCAATTTTTGTTAAAAACTTATTAGCAAAGACACAAAAACCATTGTACAATGATCTTCCACCAACAGACTAAACATTCGAATGATATGCACAGACAAGAAGTTTTTTGTAATAGTTTCTAAGTAGGCAAGTCTTAATCAAAGAGAAGCTTTGTCCTAAAACCAGGCTAATTATTGTTTACCTTAAAAAAATCTATTATCAGAAAGATCTAAATGACTTTTTGTCATATTTAATTTTAGCCTTGTTTGCTTAAACTAATGAATCAAATTTGCTCTTGTATATAATTCCTAGTATTATCGAGAGAGGCCATAGCATAATTTGCTTAGTTTCAAAGTCTCAGCACAATATTCAAAATTCTCACAGAAGATAAGCAAGTGAGGTGAAGATTATAACAAGCAGTTAAGACTAAATCAGAGCTGCTTTTAAGGCCCAGTACAGTACACAGCAGATAAAAAACTAAAAAAAACCCCAACCACACCCACAGACCTTCTGTCTGAACTCTTAGCCACAACTTTATTCAGACGTCCTAAATACCACGCCAATGACACATTGTGTCAGGGAGACAGGAGATCTTTCTGCAGCATTTGAAAAACCAAGCATCTCTTGCAGCTCTGTGGAGACCTACCTTAAGCAAAGGGTTACAAATCACTATCACACATTTGTATTTCCACTGTAAATAAGTTGGAAAGAAAAAGTCCAGAATAAAGCTTCATGCTAAGAAACCCTTTTATCTTTTTTCAGTCCTTTTTTCTAACAAAGTTTAGAACAGCAGCACAGAAAAGGAGACAAGCTCTAAGTAGTACTTAACAATGGGGGCCTCAAAACACTACAGAGGGTATTGCAAGTTTATGTTGATAGGCCTATTCTCTGCATGAGTACAAAAAGGCTGATCCCAAAAAAAACGAAGCGTAACATACACAGGGCATTGTCTTCAGAATGCTGAACTGAAGAAAACAGTGTTCTTTTTTTAGCCTCTCTTCAGTCAGTAACATTACCCATGGAAAAAAGTATACTGTGACATAACGCTTCGTACTAAACTTTCAAAAAATCAGCTTC
>WEIV01025268.1:31904-55097 GCA_013390005.1 Calyptomena viridis | reverse complement strand
AAAGTCTTTGCAACATGCTAAATTTCTACACTCTCAGTGGACAGCAAAAGTGAATTGTAAAATTGAAGTGTTGATTTCTGCACACTCACATACCCAACCCCGCTAGAGAATGTTTGATTTTAAAATCTCTAGATTGAATAGGTATATACTAACTAGGATCTAGTAAATAACAAATAAATTCAAGCCATTCCTTCTCATTATGTCTGGATAAGACATATTCAGTGTTCAACAATTCAGTTTAATCTGTAATGCCATAAAATGGGGAGTTAATGTGCATGCAAAATTACCCAAGCATACACTGCAAACCTCAGGTGTCCTCTCCAAATAAACAACTTAAGAGAATTATGAAATATCAATTTTTATTTGCAGAACCTTTGCTATATTTCATTTCAAAAGTAGGTTGGCACAAAATCCAGTGATATCCTGGAACATCTACTTTGCTCTAGGGCAGGAATTCCACATACAGTCAAGGGCTGAATACACAACACACAGTAACTATTAAAATGTAACTGTTTGACTCTTTTTAACGTATTCATACAGGCAAATGAAAGCAATAAAAGACAATGTTTTGATTACACTTATGTATATTTTTAGATAAATACTTTCTAATTTTTCTGTCCACTGAAATTTTTATTGTGTGGAAGATCTGACACTGCACAGAACACAGCTCTTGCCTTTGGCATATTGTTTACCTGACCTTGAAGGTTTCCATCTTGTTTTGAGGTGCAGTATTTGTTACTATTACTTTTTGTCATGCAATATTAAGATGCAAGGTCAGGTGTTTGCTTTTCCATGTATACACACATACATAACCTTTTTTTAACCAAAGAAGTATTTTGAGTCAGACAACAAATGAAGCTGGATTTCCAATCAAATGTCTTTAGCATTAGAAAGGCTTCTTTGGCAGGTACCTTCACATAGGAAAATGATTCAAAACAATGAATGATGCTATACATCAGAAAAAGATTAAGTACATCAATGAAAACCTTACTTTTTAGCTCGTAACTTAAAACAGTGCCGGTATCCCTTTCTAATAAGCAACTACACTGATTTCTGCAGAATATGTCAAAATAAATGTTAATCATTGCCATATTTCTCATCCCAGTGAATATATTTATGCTTTGTCACCCACACATCTGTGTAACCCACATATCTGACTCAAAAAAAGCAAAAAAAATTATCGAGATTTACAGTAGATTTACAGTAAATATAGACATGCATTTAAAACTCCCAAATAAAATAATTAATACAATTCACTGTGATCAAGCTTGTAAATCTATAACTATATAATTTTTAAAAATAGGCAGTAAGTCACAAAGAGATTCAGCCATATCCTACAACAGGCTGGGTATATTGTCCACCTTTTTCCTGGCCTTTTTTTTTTTTTCTTAGTATAAAAGAGCAGAACCTAACACAGAACAAGTATTTTTAATTAACAGTTAGGTTTTTTTGTTTTATGGCTCTGAGGAGAAAAGTGTTTTACAGTGTGCACCTCACAGACAAAAATATTGTGGGGAAGAGTTTTAAAGATACTGGGCTTGCACTGAATGCAAAATATTTAATCTTTAGACACAAACATAAGACATGGCAGATGGTTAGGCTTGGATTCAAACAATTACTGAGTTTTTATCTTTTACCTCCAGTATACCCTGACTTTTTGGCATAGATTTCAGCCACATCTGAACCAAAAATACAGAAAAAAGTGGCTAAAACAAAAGAACTGCAGTACAAATCACATTTTGCCTTTCCTAAAGTTTCCCTTCTCTGTTTCCTAGAAATCAAAAAACATCTAGACGTATGTCCTGGCTTCAGTGAACCACAAATCCCTGTAACAGGAATTCAGATTCATTCTGAAATGACAGATTCATAGCTTTACACATTACAGATGTTATTATTTGGGTAATGCAGGGGGTAAAAAAATCAAGCAGTAATTCTATCTTAAGCAAAAGTGTTAATATAACATTAAACACTTGTGGAAGGCAGGTGAAAAAAGTGCACTTGTTATTTGCTTATTATTATTACACATACTATAGTAAAAACTAATTGTATATTAATACTTTATGATGGAGTTTACATGGTAACCATAATGTTCACCAGCAAAAATTTAAAATCTGATTTTTTATAATGAAAACATTATATAATCAATATATAAGTGGATATAAGTGGATTAAAGTACTACGATATATTTGATAACTTCGTTTTCTTTAAATTCTCTACAAATGAAATAGATTTCACATACCTTTGAAATATTACTTGATCGACTTGTGGAACGCCCAGGGGATTTGTCATTCTGGAAAAAAAATTAAAAAATGAAAAAAAATTATGTTATTTGGATTCTACCCAATTGTTTTTTTGATTGTGACTGCACAGTGTTTCTCTTCCTTTGTTTTTATTCATTTTGGCTACTCACTGTTCAATGGAAGACAGCTCAACAAATAAACTGTTACAATCTTATTGCAAATTACATGAGTAAAAGTTGAAAGAATTTCTGTAAGAAATTAATGCTAGCATGTAATCACTGTTGGTTTGTTTTGCAGATTGTTTAAAAAAACATTTTGAGTGAAAGAACAATATATCATCAGAGCTTCTTATGAAAACTGGTACTTATGTATGAAAAGGAATGTTTCATGACAAATGATAAAAACCTCCTAGTCACACTGGACACATTCCTGCTTAAAAATTTGAATTCATCCTTTCAGGAAAATTAACCTTACTAAATGATTTCCTGGCCAGATATGTTCTGAGAAAAACTAATTGTAACCAGGCAGAGATATAGTTCAATTTAACATGTACTCCCTCATCCCCCCTCAGCCTTGCAAACAACACATACACACAAACCAACACCATAGGCTGAATTCCATTAATAAAGTATATGTTGAAGAGCTACATTTCTCCAACACATGTTGTTGATTTATTGTTGCTTGGGTTTTTTTCCTTGTTATCCAAAGGAGGGAATGAAGTAGTGGTTCAAAAATGTGTTCACTATTTACACTTCCCCGGCAACAGATTCAGCTTCACTTGCACTAAAAAATAAGATATTTCAGAAACAAGGCTCGTCCCCTTGGTAAATGCATGTACCTTGAGGTCATGAAAATAATTTTCTCAGCACTGAGAATGTAGGTTCAGTCAGGTGAAATATTCATATCAACAAGATTGATTTTGACCTAGAAGGAATTGAACTAGATATCACGTGTGTAAATTTGTGGAGAATAGGGGGTCAAAACCCAAAATAGAGCTTTCACCTCTGCAGCTTAATTTGCAATTCATGCATCACTGTGGCAGGCAAACACACATGTTAATAATTTCATGCATACGTGTCCACGAAGGGCCTTCAACTTGAGTATGACCCATACATCCTCAATCTGTATTTAAAGAACAAGAGCTGCCAGCTACAAAATGCTAAATTTTCTACTCCATTAATGTGCACGTCTAGTCTAGAAATTAGCATTTCCCCCATGATTTGTAGCACAGAACAGTTCTGAGATGGCAAAAATGACCAAAAAGAAGCCTTAGTCAATTTTCCATCAACCATGTAATAAAAAAACCACTTCACCATCTTCGTTGCCTTCCAATCAGCTTATTTCAAAGAAAGTAGCATATGCCTTTTAGAATTGCACTTCTCAGCAGGAAATATTTAATCTCTGTAATGAGGATTTTGATCTTCTTGACTGAGTTTTCTAGATTTACACATACACAGCTCTGGCCCTTAAGCAAAGTGAAAACTAAATGTTCAGTGAGATCTCTCACTAAAATTCTTAATTTGTGTTCTCCTCCAGTTAACAAAATCACAAACAACTCCTCCTAAGACTTTTTTGGGACTGGTACAAGCTTTTTGGGTTGTATGTTGTAATATGCAGTCCACAATGAAATGCCTTTCCTTACTACCAGACATCCTGCACCACCAATATCTCTTCTCTTTTATCCTATGCTACATTCAGCAAACACTCATCGGGTATCTTTTAAAACAGAAACAAAAACCAGAAACAAATTCCTGTAACTATTCTATGGGAATATCAAGAAAAATGAGTCTGTGTTTCTAAATTTCCTAAGAATTCAGTTTTACCAAAATAATTTACAAGGATATAATTGAAAACTTAATTCAGCCTTTACTATAAATTCTGGGAGGAAGACAAAGGAGAAATAATGCCACAAAATTTCAGATTATGACATGTTCATGAAAGTGCCTTTGGAGGAATGTTACATGCACCTATTCCACCACCTCATACCAAGAAAAGAATTCTGTATGCAGTAAGAAATTAAAATAATTGCAAAATCTCTCTGTGACAGTAAACGACCTCCTACAACTTCGTTTCAGCCCAAGACTGGGTTCTTGAACTTATATTATTTTTAGTGACCATCTTGAATTTAAGCCCATTAAAATTCCTAATGCTTAGATATAGCTTTTTTTCCCAATTTGGAAATGTGACTTACATTGCTAACAAACAATGCCTTTTTGCTAACAGAAAAGATTTTTTTTTTTTTAAAGCAAAAGAATAAAATTCTGGCTGGGTAGAAGAATGGGTTAATAATAAGAAATTTCTAGAATACTCTTTTGAACAGTTCAGGCTCTCATTCTAAAGAGGAAAGTGGTAGATTAGTTGGTTGCTTTCTGACTCATATATAAATATTCATACACACGGTTAATGGTTTTAAGTATTGCTGGGTAGCATAGTGCATTTTAAACTAATCCATTTGTCTCGTTCTTTCCTTATCTGTCCCTTGTTTTGCTATGGCTTTGAGCATCACTCGTGGTGACCCAGACAGCTTGCTAATGGATTGCACTTCATCTCTCTGAAGTGCGCACAATAGCAACAAGAATTAATCAGAATATCTCAGATACAGCAGAATCTTAAGCAACAGCTTCTGTCATACAAATACAACCAACCCATCCCCCAAAAACTCTTTGTAGGAAATAGTTTGTCTTTGTTTTCTTTTCTGTGGGCTCTAAGCTTTGCATCCCAGTGGTGCCACATGCTGCTTCACATAACTGTGCATAGTCCTCAGCCTCAGAGTTCTATACATGATTGTAATACAGATTTTCATCTAGAAGTCATGTCGCAACACATCACAAAAATAAATGTAAGCAAAACACAAACCAAATAAACATGGGTTTGCCTGCCTTAAGTGCCTTTCCACCTAGTACTTCCTCACTGCATTTGCACAGGAGCCTCCTCTGAGCACTTTTTCACTTCTGGAATTTTGAATAGGAACAGAAACTGCTTTCACTTTATAGCCTGAGCTATCAGATATGTAGGTGATCTCAAGAAGGAACATCAATCACTGAAAGAGTATGAATTGAGATTATTAAAATAGATGTATGGACTCAATATACTTATTTCAATCCCTCAACATGAAAATGGAAAAACAAAATCACAAACCAGGCAACATTTGCTTTAATGGATAAACAAAAACTCCAACGTCCATAATTAAATAAGACATAAACACAATGTAATTACTGAGCATCATGCATAATTTTAATGTTGTTTTCAATATAAAAGAACAGCTAGATTCAAAGTACCAACTGACAGAAAAAAGCACACTAGGAATATCAAAGACTGTGATACAGATGCAATCCTTAATTAAAACAATAAAATATAAATAACAACAACTATTAATAGAATTAAATATAAACAAAATACATGTAATATTACCATTTATATTATTCATATATACTATATTGCATATATAAAAATTAACCATCTAAAATTATTTAACTATATGTCTACTAATCTATTTGTATTTACTCTTTACTAGTTATCTGCTACTGTGAATAGCCAGAGCCAGCATAACAGTCTCCCATGGTGTGGCCATTGCTACGTTATTCAAAAACTACTTGTTTCTTGCGTTGAGGTCTAAATTATTAAAATAAATACAAACATACTAGTATTTATTTATGACTATTTATAGAAAGAAGATAATGACAATGTTACTACTAACAGAGCATACAACCTGCCCCTTGGCTAGTTCAGACTTCTATAAGCCCTTTTTCTATGGGAAAGAGGCATGGGATGCAGTGGTTGGGAATCAGCTGCTGTGGATAATATATTAACAAATTTCAAAGTAAATGGCAATTCCTAAACAGCTTTGATGTGGGGAATTTCAGTTTTGAAAGGAAGTCAAAGCAGATATTAGCTCTACAGTAATACTGAGAAAACAGCCTATCAGCAACTGACAGTTATCTTTTAGTTTTCATGCAATTATTTTCTGTGTTTTATCTAATTTTATCTAATTTGTACATATGTACATTTTATTTAATTTTTCATACCTTCAAATATTCAACAGTCAGGCATATAATTCCTCTTATAAATGAATAACACCACTAAATCATCAAACATAAAATTATTGGTAGTTAAGTCTCTATTTGAAAATGTAAGAAAATTTATCTCCCTTCTTTGTAAACAAATAGCTTGCATTCTAAGAAATTTTAACATCACTGAGAAGTTCAATGTTCATGTCAAATCACCTACAAGGTCACTAGGGCAAAGACAAAAAGAGAAGGTAAATCTAAACAGACTGAAGGTCTCTGTTGTAAAGCACAACTGTGGAAAACCAGCTGATTAACACAAAGCAAGCTTCTGAGGGTGCTGAAGCATTTCAAAATGCTTTTCTGACCGTCAGCCAGGGAAGCAGACTACATAATCCAGTACAATACAAAAAAAGTTAGTTTAATTACCCTCGAAGTTACATATTTGCCACATTAATATGTGAGTGGAAGAGCACAGAGCAATGATCAAGGAACCTACCTGTTCATGGGCTGTTGGGTAACCTTACATAAGAATAATGTACAGGTGCTTTACTTGTCATAGGCCCTGTTACTTATTGGGCAACTAAGAAATCCTTGTGGCCAGATTTGCACCACATAAAACCATAAAAATTTTACATTGGTACTTCCACCGAAATAAGGGTCAGAGTTAAACATTTTAGGAAGTTATTTTCTTTTTCATCATTTTGTTCTCTAAACAAAAATCTACAATGCCACCAATTGCACAGCACAGACATATTGCTGTGTTACTTATATCTGCTTCTTGCACTGGTATCTTTAGTCTGCTAGATTCTGATCTCCATAGCAGTCTCGGTGTAGCAGGTTATTTTCAGCGTAAGCTGCTAATAAGCATGATATATAAATATATCAGAATCTGATCCACCATCCTTATGAGTAGAGAATGCTAATTACAATTTAATGAGGCTCAAAGCAATTTCCATCACAGGCCAAAATGAGTCAATAGCATGCTTGCTGTTAAGGCTTTCATAGTGATGCTTCCGCCTGCAATTACATGCATATCTTCCATGCTACAACATTCAGTTACTTTCTCTATGTTGCACATATGTCCAAGGTCAAAACTGTTTTAAAATGGGAATAAATACATCATTACATTTAAAAAAAAATTCCAGCATTGAATCAACCTTGAAACAAAGCACAAGCATGCATGGAATACAGTCAGAAAACAGCACATAGTAAACACTCACCTGACATGAGTGAAATTCCTTTCTTGGATTTTAATTTGTTGTACCATATGTATCAAAAAATAAAAGTTTCTAGAAATCCTTGTCAAAATTACAAATTAAATAACCATGAAACTGGAAATCAGTTCAACACAAATCAGAAAACAGACGACGTGTCTCACACAGTTGCCCTTGACTGACCATGAGGTAAGAAGCTAATCGGAGGCTTTTATTGGAAAATTATTTCTGATAACACCTATTAAGAACGAGAATGAGGTTTCTGCTGGTTTGGCTGGGAGAGAGTTAATTTTCTTCAGAGTAGCTAGTATGGAACTGTGGTTTTGACTGTGCTAGAAACAGTGTTGGTAAGTCAGGCATGTTTTGGTTGTTGCTGAGCATTGTTTACAGAGAGCGAAGGCCTTTTCTGCCTCTCACCCCACCCCACCAGCAAGGAGGCTGGGGGTGCACAAGGATTGGGACCTGCACTAAGCTGCACTGACCAATGGGATATCCCAGACCATATGGCATCATGCTCAACATATAAAGCTGGGGGAAGAAGAAAGGGGGAACATATGGAGATGAGCCCTGCTTTCCTGGCAATGGCTGAGCAACTGCCTGCCCATGGAAAGTAGTGAAAGTAGAGAAAGTTGTTTTGCTTTGCTTGTGTGTCCGGCTTTTGCTTTACCTGTCTTTAACTGTCTTTATCACAAACAAAAAATCTCTTACTTTTATTCTTATAATTCTCTCTCCCATCCCAACACAGGTGAAGCCAGTGGCAGTGTGGGGCTTAGGTGCCAGCTGAGCTTAAACCACAGTAGGTTACAGGAAAAAAACCACAAAAAGCAGGATTTCATATAATCAACGTATGAGGGTGAGCAAGTGTCTTAAACCAAAGAAGCCATACAAACCAGTCAAAAGGTCTTGCTCGTTTGTACCTCCAACTTTCTAGGAGCAAAGTAAACTTCTTCCTACTGCAGTTAAGATAACCAGGATCTGAGAGCTGGAAGTAGCTCCTCCTTCTCACCTTCAGACAAAGAGAAGCCATTGAGGCTGAAGGAGATTGCATCATTTCCCACACTGAACACAAAAAAAGAACTTGAATGGATCTTAAACTAATCTAAGAACCATCTTCCACAATTTTCTGCTCCACATTACATACTACTTCATCCAAGTCAAGAAAATGCAGTGCAACAATCCAGCCCCAGCCCCACATGATTCAAGTTTTGAGCATTTGAACAAGTTACTACAGGGCAAGTTTTCAGTGTAACCTATTTTACCAAGTTTCAAAAGTATCGCAAATTGTATACATTCCCTTCAGCAATAGAACATACTTTGGAAAATATATCTGAAGCAGTTGAGATGCTATCACACCCTGACTTGAAGGCTCCTAAAACGTAATATATTTCTATGTCCAAAGCATCAAATTATTAAAATAACAAAGAGAATTGAGGGGATAGAGATGGAATGAAAAATAAACATGGAAAATGTTTCCAGTTTGTCAAAATATGGAACCACAAAAAGACTAACATTTTCTCTATGTATACAGGCATTTTAAATGCTTGCGTTTTAGAGATGAAAGAGAACCTACAGAGAGGGAGAGTAACTGCATGAATTCATTACTGTTAAGCTTTTCACCACAGTTATTGACACTCAATAGAACCGCAGAGAACCGCGGTTATTGACACTCAATACAATGCTCCAAGCTTTCTGACACATAGTGTCTGTAGATTTACTTGTTACATTTGAAACACATCGTGGCCTACAAACATGTAATTAATGTTTCGTTTGCCAAGTTTCTCTCTTCAGCAAAAAGACAGAGCTTTTTATTATTATTGTATCAATGTCTAAATGCATCCTGTTTAATTTGCACCATCTCACTATCAGAGCACTTTACTTAATCAGAGCACTTTAGTTAAAACAGGTAAGCTACATAATTTGTGATATATTTCCCCACATCAAAACCTCCTTCTGCTACTTGGTTGCTAATATCTAAATTACCTGGGAATTATAAACAAGCTGCACGCTTGCAGTAACACTTGATTTACATTCATTTAATACTGAAGACATGCTATGAGGATTTTGTGTTTGAGTGTGGTTGATAGTTACCTTGAAAAACTGAAATTTCTTTTATACTTTTTCCCTTGACATTACTGAGATATAGAAAATGAAGACAAACACCAATTTCCATATTCTTTTTTTCCATAACATACGAATGCAACAAACAGGATTTAATTTGTCAATCTGTTTTGCTAATGTATGACTGCCAGTTCACCTTTGTTTTATTACTTCTGCACAGGTGTGACACACATATATGTCACAGTACATCTCAGTTTCAAATAGGAAATAAAGCAACAATTTAATTATCACTTATTTTCACACTGTGTTACCTTTCTTAAATGGGTTTGACACAAAGAGCAAAAAGTGAAATAGAATCTTTCTCACTATGACATCAAATTATCATTTTGTCTTTCTTCTGTGATGAGCAGAAATGCAACACAATAAATTTCCCTGCTATACTCTTAAATAGAATGTGTCTATCATTTACACATTACTATCATTTACAGATAATGTATTTAAGCATGCCCACTCTTAATCAATAAACTTATGGTTTTTCATCCTATCCTGTACAACATGACACCACTGTAGTACACTGTAATGCCACAGTCCACTTGGCGGGTTTAGGGGAAAGTAGTTGGATTTACTCTAGGCAGTGCACGGGAGAAACAACAAAATTCTTAGAAGGTTCAAAACCAACTTTTACTTGCAAACTTCAGAAGATTCTGAAGGAATAAGGTACTTGGCAGTTTAACTTAGCAGTCTAACTTATCCTGATACAACAACGCATCGACTGGAATATTTTTGTTCTGGCTTACAATATATGTTAAGAAGAAGAAGACAGGAGAAGAAAGAGAAAGAAAAATAGTCACCACACTAGGATTCCGTGTGGTCTCAGCAGCTTCTAAATCTAGAGAGGTGGAACATGCCACATGGCACACCTTTTATCTGTTCAGGCCTGCTGGGGCTCTCCCCCAAGTGAGCTAACACTAATTTCAGCATCAAAATCTCACACCTGCATTTTACACAGAGCAGTGTTCCCTTCAGGCCCACGTGGTCGGCCACCCCCATTACAGTGTGGGCCAGTGCTGACTTTTCAGATGCTTATGTGCTATGTAGTGCCGGACAACAAGGCTCAGGGGGCGCGGGGGAGCAGCATGCTCTCCCACCCATGCAGAGCTCACCCTGTTCCGCCACTGTTTCCCACCTGGTTGTTTTGAGCCAGTCAGATGTTCCTCTGATCTTTTACATACACTAGGCATGTATTTTTCCAAGCTCTCAGTAAAGGATAAAACTTTGCTTTCCCATAAGACTCGATTAATCTGAACACAAGTCTTTTCATCACCAAACTGAAGTCCAATCAATGTTTGCTAAGTTATATTGAATGTTCATGATTTTCTCTCATCAGTGACATCCTTTTCTCATCCTTCACGATGCTACCCCAAATATCTGGTGTCTGCAATGAACCTCTTGTAAGAATGCTCTTGGTGGTCAGTATACAAATTTCAGCAAATAGTTACAAGGAGTAATGGACAGGGATTTTTTTGCAATAAAGTAGACATGGTCTGTAGACCAGGTAATTTGATTTTTAATTCATAGTAAGGTATGAGTTCAGTTTCATCTTTGGCAAGCATGACCATATGCAGATTTTTTAATTGAAAAGACCAACGAACTTGTTTCAGAAGCTGGAATTCAGGGGTCTCTTTGCTGTCTGCCATTTATTGTGACCTGCTGGGTTCCAGTCAATTAGTACCAGAGATGAAAGACTCTGGGTGGTCAAGTAGCTTTCTAACAGCCAAGTATTTATGAAAGGACAAGAGATTAATTAAATACTCAAAGTGCTTCAATTACAATAGAGCTATAAAACATTACTTGATTATGTGCTCTATGTTCAAGTATGACCATTTTTATACTTTCATGTGATTACAAGTTTTATGTCTTTAGTCCCCCTTTAACTCAAACTCCTCTGAGTAAAAGGAAAAATGAAAGCAAATCGTACTTTACCCAGTCCTCTAAAAGATATCCAAGCATTTGAATCTTTTAAAAGACCTTTCACTGGCAAACTGGATTCATTATTCAGCCTGAATCCACTCTCCAATTGCAACAAGAATACAAGCAAAGGTATACATAATTAAGTTCTTAACCAGAAGTTCTAAATGCTAAGTAATAAAGCTAAGAAAAAAAAAAGTAAACAGAACTGGGCAAAGAATAACACTGTTTGACTACATGCCTGGCTTCTGATATGCAGCAAACCAGCATCTCAAAAAATCTCTATGCACAGAACAGAAATGTATGCAGAATGATAGAGCTCGCAGAGAATACTGACACTAGACAAGAGTAGGATTAAGAGAACTTAAGTTGTACTGTGGTGCTCACAGTGGCTACTGCTGCATGAAGCTGAAAGATCATAAATGTTACCAGCTGAGTAATTTATTCTGTACCAGCAGGCCCTGTAAAGCTTGATGCTATGGGCCTAGCATGTCTGAAACCTGACCATCAGAAGCTGACAGTAACAAATGTAAGGACATGAAGAAACTTTATTCCAGTTGAATCCAAGGTGTACACAGATTATACAGATATTCATTATATTCATTAGCATATTTCCTACCTCTTCTGGAAATTCCTAAATTCATCTTAATGCTAGATTAACTGAGATTAATACATAATTAAGCAAATTTTGGCCTATCATTTAATAGGTTTTGTTATTATGTTGTTTGTAATTGTCAACATAAATGTGAACATTGCACCTTTTCCCTTTTTAAACATCAAAGCAAAATACAAACTTTAGGGCCTGAAAATTCCTAAAAATAATTCCTAAAAAATTCTTTTCAACAAAGCTCTATATGAAACCTTCTGGAGTGATATATTTTTTCACACTAGAAGATGTAGAAAATTTGAGAAAAGACAGCTTCAAGTTAAAATATGTTTCTACAATCCTTTCTTTGCTTTAGAACTAATACTGAAGTTAATTTAAATCTTCCATGTACTTTGATCCATCCTCCATAAAACACAGAATCATAGAATCACTTAGGTTGGAAAAGACCTCTAAGATCACTGAGTGCAACCATTAATCCAGCACTGACACGTCTACCACTAAACCATGTTCCAAAGCACTATGTTTATACATCTTTTAAATACCTACAGGGATGGTGACTCAACCACTTCTTTGGACATTGTGTTCCAATGCTTGATCTTTGTTTCAGTTACCGCTAGAATATTTTAGGACAGCGATTTTTCCCCTCTGCTTTCTGAAATATTCATAATATTCATTAATGAAAGCATGGTGTAGAAATTACAGTTAAGTTGGGCTTATTCTTAGAACTCACAAGCTTAACTATTGCTATATATTCATTTATTCAGTCAGGGGATGGAGGGAAACTATGACGCACAACAATTTTTGTTTCTTTTCCTTATAGCTACCCTAATGTTTAATTAAAAGGCTAAATGTTGCTCCTATTTTAAACATAAAATAATGCACGTAAAAAGAAGTCAGGAACACAGTATAGACCTATTTGTTAGAAGACTTGCCAAGCAATCCATCCATATTCATGACAGGATTCTACAGACAGACATGACCTACAAATTCAGTAGGCTGTAGTGTTGAGAGATGGATTCATACAGCACAGCATTTACTGATTAGTCCTTATTAGCAGATTTTGTGTTATAAACAGAAATGTCTTAAATGTAAAGAGAAACACCAAGGGGCTAAGCAGGAGGAAGATTGGGGAAAACAGATAATAATGATACTGTCCTGGGGAAGACAAAACATTATCCTAGCAAGAGAAGATTTTACTGTTGAGAGAATAATTTCTGATTCTAGATGTGACAAATGAATGAACAGAAAAATATGACAAAATTATAAGAAGCAGCTCTGCCAAGATACCTGATTAGCTACAATGCAAAGACATTGGAGACAGTTATTAATTCCTCCCAGTCAGACCTTCATGCTTAATAAAAATTCCCCAGCATAATTAGGACAGACAATAATTCAAACTTTCCCAGGGTAGCTATAAATAACTACTTACTAGACTATATTTATTTTATTCATATCTGTTAATTGCTGCATAGAATTTAGATTAATGTGTTGGGAGTAACATCCTGACATTGTAATTGACTTGAGTATTTGCACACAATATTCTACGCATTTATGTGTGTTTGTCTTCAAGGCTCTAGCTGCTAAGAACACCACTGAAATTATCTAGTCTCTTATTCATGAAACATTTTAATTACTGTCTTTGATATCAGCTAATACCTTACACTTTTAATTTTTTCCATTACTGCAGGCAACAATGAAGCATATGGGATTTTATTCTATTCTTTTCTGTGCTTTCTCACCAAGGCAGCCTGCTTTGCTTAGTCACAGTACAAAGTGAAGTAACATTATTGACCAAATCACTACTGTAATTTTCTAAATAAAATAATAAATATAACACTTCCTCTCATTTCAGTAGATTTCGCTGAGATAAATGCTCTAGAATTTTAGTCTTCAGTACACTTCCAGCAGTCTATGTTGGAAAGAACTTCATGCACAGTTATACTACTTGTATCCGAAGCAGGTATTTATCTGGTGACTTATACAGTGTCAACTGGAGATTTGTCCACTGAAGATCTGACTCACTGATCTCAGGCAGTGGTCCACACTTTGCAACCTGATATTCACACAACACCTTCAGCAACATGTCATCTTTCAGATCTGGAAACCAGATCTCCCAGTTGTGGCAAACATTGACTTACACAAATAAAAAACCTGTAGGTGGCATCCAGGGATTCACTTTAAGGTCTACAAAAACCATCTTTATTTCCAAATGATTTTTTCCCCTCATACAGAAACAGCACTCTTGCCAATTATTACTAGAAACAAGCAAAACAGGGCTTTCACAATCTGAGATACTAGAGAAAAAATTACTACAAGGAAGAGCCTCAGAGAAAGGATTAAGGATTCACTTTTAAATCCTGATACTTTTATTAAACACTTAACTGATTACAAATGCTAAGTGATCAAGCAAAGACAATATAAAGGGATTAAATCTATATTTGTTTGTTTTACTTGCTTCCAGAGTTTATTTTCTTTAAAAATAGCACATAAAATCTATTTCCAAAGAATTTGTTTGCATTTTAACTTAGAACACTACCATAGCGAGCTGGAAAAGTGAACAGGTTAGAGAAAATGTCAGTAGAGAATAAGATAATTTCAGTATCTTCTTCGCTATTCCTATTTCACAATATGAAGACTAATTTCAATATTCTGCTTCCAGTTTACCTTAGTTCTTTCCAAACTCAGCCGTATGCTTCACTACTTCTGCAATAAACATTTCCTTTTGTCTAATTCTGGACAATTATAATGTTTCTGTATATCAATGATCTCACTAGTATTTAAAACATAATGGTTTCTTAAGTATGTTTCAAATATGTGTCCTGGTTGGAAGGTTAATTAAATTATGATTCTATCCATTTTTCCTATTGTAAAGGTCAGCATCCAGATTTAACCTACACTGAAATGAAATTAACCTTTTGCATTCAAAGACAAGAGATGTGCTAAAACCACTGAGGTGTGATACATCCAAGCACTACAGCATGTAACGCAGCTTACTCATCCACATTAGAAACAAACTAAGCAGGAAAGATAAGGACAAACTGACAGAACTTCTGAATATGGTGCCAGTTAACAGGATGAGGAATATAACCTCATACTGTGATTACATGGAGAAACTTTACAGGCAATAAAAGATGAAAATATAATTCCCAATAATAACAACTTTAACATGATTTCTCTTTTAAAATAAATGCACACATAGGCTAGTTGGACAGGACATTGCAAGTCCCTTCCCCTTTCCAGTGTATGCAAAAAGACGATCACAACTATAGTCCCTGTGAATATGAACACCTCAGTCATCAAATTCTCTCAGCCTGCAATACTCATAGTGAGCACGAAGAGATCATTTCCTTCCCTACATTATGTTTTCAGGGAAATTGGATTTATATATGCTCAGAAGGCTCAGATAAAAGCCGAAGATTAAGTGTTACACAGATAAAATATCTTAAGCCTCTGTGATGTGAAGTATCTATAAGGCAAAGTATAACAGCTCTTCATATAAGGAGATCAATGTGAGAGAGAAGTCACGTGGAAGTTCTAGCTCCCATTGTACAACAGATAACACTATATCCCTGGAGTAACCCCTTGACTACGGTATTTTCTCACAGTGCAAGCAATTTGCCTTTGCAATTAACTAGAAAGAAGAAGTAGTGCAGCTGGATTTTATTCCCATCTCAGGTCTGTATATGAGCTGCTCAGTAAGAATCTCCACAATGTTAGGAGAGAGCAAGCTCATAATTGCAGCATTAGGGGATACTTCCAGTTAAAAAAAACATTAACATAGCCTTGCTGTCAGCCCCTCAGTTCTATGATGGCAAAAAATTAGCACCAGGAGCCCTGAATCAGCTTCAGGATGTGAAAGATGCAAGGAAAAAGTCCCCGTCTTGCTTCTGAGATGCTCAGAATCTATTCTTCCACCTTAAACATAAAAAGAAAAGATACTTTTACACCGCTTCAAATCACTTTAGCAACACACTCCTGCTCTTTAAGTGCCCCAGAGGATGCAGTTTTCAGTTCATATTTACATTAGCTTTTCAGTTCAGTTTTACAGTGTACTTCTCCAAGGGCTATAATTGGTACAAGTTCTATTGTGGTGCTAAGAATATGTGACCTGGAACAGGAGCAGAGAATGAAAAGCTGTGTCTTTTACAAGTACTTACTGGAATCTGAGACTAGATGTTGGGTTATTACTAACTTTCTTTTCATCCTAAAATAAACATGTTCTAATCCCTATAGTTTATTTAGCTATTTAATATAGTCAAACATTTACCTGATAATCCATTAAGGTGCTCCCTTTACCAGCAGTGAATCAGGCATCTGAGTTGTGCACTAATCTCCATGACAACCAGCTTGTATAATTAACCCCTGGTAAATTAAGGGCAATTTGCCTTACTCTTAGGAACTTTAAAAAGTATAAAAAGTAAATAATGACAAATACAATGAATAGCTCACGATATTTTTCATTATGTAAATGATACAAAGCTGAACCACCACTGCCACTGAAGGCGGTGTTTTTTGAAGTTATTTACTTCAATGAATTAATTATGACAAGACTCATATCTGTCAAATGAACACTAGTTGGTGAATTGCTAGTTTATTAAGTATTCATTTAAAATGTACTGTAAGCTGTCAGCTCTGCTGTAGCAACCACTGTATAGAAATTCCGCTATACACTATATTTTATACTTAGGTTAGACTAAATTAAAAAGAAAAGCACTTTCCTCTCAAAGGTTCTTTGCCTTTCCCATACCTTTGCCAATTCAGCTTGGCCACCATGACAAACTATTTTCTTATTACCATAGACCATCTGTTGTCTTGTCTTCTATTATGGCTCTAAGGTTCCTGTGAAACAGTTTATCAGTTAAGCTAACCAAGACAAGCAAAAGTTCTTTTTTGAAGCCTTATTCTGTATTTAGGTGATAGAATAATTATTGAGCAATGGGTGACCTATTCAGTTTTGTGTCTCTGCAGCATTTTCTATTCTGTTTAGCACTGTCAAGTCAAATTCAGATAGATATAAAAAAATTATATCTATTCAAAAGTTACAAAAATTAATAATATTAATCCATATGTAAATTACTAAGATTCATTTATACCTTTTTGAAGCTCAAGTTCTTCTGCATATTGGCCTATGAAGCAGTTAGACAAGATGTCCTTTTTTCTTGCCTTTGCAAATATATATTGTTCCAGACTTCAAAATATGAGACTCAGGTAAATTTTCACATTGCATTCAGTACTGTTTAGTGTTGAAAAAAATGAATGTACAGCTGTGCAGGAAACCTACAAAGAAGCTGAAGTTGTGTCCGTGTGATGAAAATGTTAATATACCCTCTGGTTGGTTGTATGTAAAAAGGTATGAGCCAATTAAAAAAAAAAAAGAAAAAAAAAGAGCAACAATATGCCAAAGGCACAAACGTTCCCAGTAATCCTCTTCCTTCCCCCAAGAGTGAGAAGTCTGCTAGAAAATTTGTAGAGTCAATAGACGGAATGGATTCTGCAAAAGAAACAACTAAATAACAGTTCAAACTATAAGGACAATAAGAAGGACAATATGATAGAGGGCCACAAAATCGTAAGAGATATGAAAAACAGGAAATTACTTTCCAGTCTACCTGCATAATAACAAGAAATCAAACTATATGACAATAGATTTAGAAGAAAGTAAACACCATAAGTGGGTAATGTTTAATAAGAACAGCAGAAATTTTTCAGAGCATAGAGAGGATTAAAAAGTGACTGAGCATACTAGCAGAAATAAAGTTCATTGAAGAGGAACACATAAAAAATTACTTCTTGGCTAGGAATTTTCCCTGAATTACAATATACTGGATGCTAGAGGAATATTCTGGGGAGTCATGCTAACAGCTCATGCTCTTACCTTACCCTTCTCGTAGCATTCACAATGAGCTACTATCTGAGATAGCACACCAGTTACATGGTTTGTCTTCATTTGGACCTTCTTACATTAATAGACATAAATTGGATAATTATAAGACCGAAATTTGTCATTTCAATTACCATGATGGGGATAAATAAGAACATTTCACACAATTCAATAGAATTGTTGTGCAATATTACGTATGACAGTATTTCACTAATTCAGTCCTGGAAGATATCTTTGCAAATGTAAAGCAAATTACTTAGTTCCCATTAACTTTTTAGTTTCCACTAACTTGAAACTCAACAGCCCTGAAAACTGTGAGGAGATAATTTTAGGTAAATGTGAAAACATGCAGTACAACAAACCTTTCATGAATTCAGACTATCCGAAGGTCAGATGAAATCATATGTCATATGAATCCCTGACTGTTAACCCATCTGTATTTTGGGAAATTCCTGATGAGTCCTTTGTCTGTAGCTTTGTCCACACTTTTTCCTCACAGACAAGTTCAGAATAAATGAAACATTGTCCTTAACACTACTAAGTAACATTTTGAATTTTTTTTTTTCCATTTGTAAGGAAACCAAATTCAATGATTTATAATAGCTGTGCAAAAAAACATATAAAGGGGTTACAAATACTATTTAATATAAGCAGGATTATCTTTGATTATATTTTACTTTGATGTTAGTTGGCTAATTTGAACTTAGAGGAAAAAACGGAGCTAGGGATCAGCTTTAGTAACAGATTAGTTAATTTTCTGTAATTTTGATTAGCTTTCCATTTCTTGAAAGCAAGGCCTTCAGAAGTTTATTTTCTCCTTTACAAACCAGCAAGCATATTCTTACAGAAGATACTTCACCTCTGACTGTATGGTCTCACTACTTAGCACTTGATAACAAGATCTATTTCAATTGGCGATTAGTAGCAAAAAAAAAGCACAGTAAACCATAAAAAAAATTAACAAACTATAAATAAGCAAAAGGCTCTTGTAAACAAACATATTCTACATATTCTGACTGAGATGGATACCTGACTATCCACACTGCTACTTCCTTAAACTGATAGGAAAAATCTACCAGTGTCTATATCCATTTCCCAGAAAATAAATCACAGTGTCATGCAGGTTTTCAAGAATGCAAATATAGGATGTTTTAATCTTTGCTTAGAATTACATTTTTTGATTAAAAAAATATTTTTAATTAAAAAAAAATCAGCATGTCAGTATACCTGTATTAGACCTGTAGCAAAAAATCCAAACATCATAGTATCTCAGCATATGTGTAACACAGTATTTTATCAAAGCTAGTATCTTGGCACATTATGCTTAAGGTACCACTTTACACAGCATATTCTTGCACTTAATATTGCAAACTTAAAATTATCAGGTGTGTAATGTGGCAGGCAATAGCCACTTTCTACTCTCAGGTGCCAAAATCAGAAACTAAATACCCAGATGGAATCCTAAATTCACAGTGTCCTCATGTAGTTAAATATCTTTATAACAGCAGGCAGGCCTTATTCTGCAAGCCACTCAAGGAACAGCAAGGGATATCGAAACCTTTGAGCATACTTTATAACATTTACTTAATTGGAGCTATATAAAGAATAACTCAACTTTTCCAACATTCCTGTGATTACAGTGCAGAAGTTATATCAACAAAACCTCACATAAACACATATACCATCACAAAACCATAAACACACTGGGTTACTAATAGAGATGATTGAGATTCTTTACCAATTTTCTGTTTATTAGATGTTTCTTGAAACAAAACCACTTCATACCCATTAGTGTTTGAGGAAAAATTTATTTGGAAAGGGTCCCCACTCACCTAACAAGAGAATAACTCTTTTTCACCAAAATTGCTGCTTAGTAGGAAAATTTTTTTCCTTCAGTCTGCCTTTCACTGGATATATGATTTTTTTAAATTTCAAATTATTGAAGCCAACAAAATGAAAATTTTTGTTTCAAACTTAGCCAATACCTACAACGACTGTCCTGAGCAATGCTTCCAATGCAAAAATTACCCAAATTTCAGTTTTGAAACTCCAATGAAGTGTAAAATACACAAGCACTTTATTACCATTTGCTCTCAAGCAACTCTATAAGTACACCCTCTCAGACCTCAGACTATGTGTGTCAGGACAGTTTATTAAATATTTCATAAGATGTAATATGCAAAATACAGTATAAGTAAGGCAATTGTAGTGAAAATGGGGAATGAGATGCTGGAAAGCAGTGCTGTGGAAAGGGACCTGGGAGTCCTGGTCGATGGCAAGTTGGATATTAGAAAAGGGTTTTTCACCCAGAGGGTGGTTGGGCACTGGAACAGGCTCCCCAGGGAAATGGTCACAGCATCAAACTTGACAGAGTTCAAGAAGCATTTGGATGATACTCTCGGGCACATGGTGTGACTCTCGGGGCTGGACTCAATCCTTATGGGTCCCTTGCAACTCAGTACATTCAGTGATTCTGTAATTCTGTGACTAATATGAATATCAAAACTCTGGCTACATGTTCCCTGGTTTCAAACACAGAAGCTGAATTTTCAACTGAAAGCTTAGATATAGTTTTTTCTTACAATGGGCAGAAGAATTTAGTTTTCAACAAGAAATCCACATTTTTCACACTAGGTATTTTGCTAAGAACACTCTACAGGAACAGGATATAAAACTATATACCATATCCATAATGGAAATCTAGTACTAAATCAAACCTGACATTAATAGTTAATTATTTTGTAATTGTTTTAAAATTTATATTATTTCCTCTAAACTGAATAATCCCTTAGTATCAACAGAACTTATCCCTTTCCTTCATTAGCCAGTTTTGAAATAATTAACAAACACATAATCTTTTACTCCATATCTTCTCAGTGTTTTCAAAACATTGTTAGTTACAGAAAGGATTTGGGCTTTTCTGTGTTGGCATTTTTCTTTGCTTCCCCAAAGGATATTTTCATTCATTGTCACTTTTTATTTCCCAAATACATTTGTGACTTTTCATTCTGGCTTTCATGCATTAAACACTCCAACAGTACTGAGCTTCAAAACTGTGTTTGTGAATATTCACTCAAATGCAAACTGAGAGTTTAGGTACTTTACCTCAGATTATGTCCCAGTAGTGACCATCTAAACAACATACTAAAGACTCTTTAAGATTCAAATATACATAATTCATGCAATAATTTTGGAACATTTCCCAATACAGAAGTTGGTATTTGCATTAAATGAAAACCTAATCTAAAAGCATCAGTCACATGTCTTCTGAAAATCAACCCAGAATTACTGAAATTGAACTGATGCACTTTCAGGTGGGAGTCCTGCTAGACACACACTTGAGATGCAGTGCAGAACCACAGCATCGTGACTGTGGCATCTCACTGATCGGAGGACCTCAGGCACCACAGCAGGAGGACCCACAGAACCGTAATAAATTAGGTAAGGTCAGTGAGACCCAACCACAAAGCATTTATTATCCCAGAATAGTACATGGGCCATGAGTACCTAAGGCAGGGGTTGCTCACTGGTTTCCAGACTTCTTATATTCTGATATAGCTGCTTGAGTTTCATTTACTTCAGTTTGCTTGTGTGCACCATTTCATAGGCAAATGAAATACACCTGCACTTTTTATGCATTGCCTCTGCTGCTCTACAAACATGGTGTGGCACTAGAGGGGATTCAAGGAGATATTTAGCAGGTTCTCAAATGTAATTTAATTGTGCTATACTGCTAGTATGACTAAATTAAATGAATCTGTACAGTGGTTTTCTATTAAATTTTAAAACTAATTACTAGCATTTGTAACAAATATGCGTTTCCAAATTTTCTTTAGAATAAGCGTCAACAGAACTATTTTTATACAGACAAATATTTTCCCTATGCCAACAAACCCAGCTATGACACGACACTTGCCTGATGTTTCCACTAAAATTTTGTGACTGTATGAATCCTTAATCCCCCTCTTCTTCCGAAGGTTACAGTTATTTCTGTTATTTAAATCTTACTCTAAGAAGTTATTAATGAAGGGTATAAAAATAAACCAAATTCTGGCCTGCTCCTTTTTAAATACCACCATTTGAGTATATATGATGAATTGGACTGACTCCCCATTTTTTGTAGTGAATTTCACTTCTTGATATTACTTCAAAACTCTGAAGGAGAACTATTTTCAATTCAACCTATAGCAGAAACTAGGCAGTAAAAACCCTGTCAAGGAGACTTCACTACAGCATATTCATCCACTAACAAAAAGATGTGTTTTATTAATGGGAAAAAGTTTCTTGCCCCTCGGCATTTCACAGAATCACAGAATATGGTGAGTTGGAAGGGACCCACACGGATCATCAAGACCAACTCTTAGCCTTGCATAGTACCATTCCCCAAGAGTTACATCACGTGCCTAAGAGTATCATCCAAATGCTTCTTGAACTCTGTCAGGCTTGGTACTGTGACCAAGTAATTTCTATACTTTACAGGTGATTCCACAACTGTCAGTTAAGCTGACATGAAATTATAAACACAGTCTTCCAAAATCTGTACCATTTTATATTCAAATTTCATAAATGGTGCAAAGATCAATATATATCAGCTTTGATTTTGTAACACTATGTATTTCACTAGTATATTAATATAAAATATATTGAAGTTACAAGCTATAACATAAACTTTGTATCTTAGGATACCGGTGAATATCTAAACTCTAATCTCTGTGTATTCTATTCAGCTCTGGTAATTAGATATAACATTGGATTTCTTCATTTGATTTGGGTACAATGATGAGCACTCCATTAAAACCAAAACAGAACTCTGCCGTGCTGTTTCTCTGATTTCCCTCAACCTAAACCAGAAATGAAATGAGAAACACACTTAACTAGTGATAGCAGGGCAATGTTACAAGCAGCAAAGTAAATTTTACCTTCCAAATCAAATCATACAGAGTGGCCTACGCATCAAGGCACCCCTCTAACCTAGCATAATACCAAAATTACAGTCTCTGATAAACAAATAAGTTCAGCTACTTTCATGTGTTTGACTACCTCTTGCTCATGAGATTGTGATGACTCTGCAACATATGACAAGGTAAGGTGTTGGAAAAAACCCCATTTTTTAGTCTTCCTTAAGTAAAGGAAATCCAGCAAGGCTGATGTTTTTATCTTTTTTAAGAGAATCTTGGTTACACATCTGCATCTCTGGAACTGGCTCCACTGATACATA
>WEIV01025268.1:0-19543 GCA_013390005.1 Calyptomena viridis | reverse complement strand
TTATTTGGGGAAACTTTCCATTTTGGAAGTGTTAAGTTTATGGTTGGACTCAATGACCTTAAAAGTCTTTTCCAACCCAAAGGATTCTATGATTCTAAATGAAAAAAACCCAAATGTGTAAGATGAAAATCTTTCTTCTCTCTCACAGCAGAAAAAAAGGTGCAGTATTCCAATTTAGTAATAAAACTCAAAATACATTTATTATTACANTCCTCCAAAGCAAGAGAAAAGAGAAAAAAGTCACAGGTTAAAAAAAGAACAAACAAACACTATTTTTCTCCCCATCCCTCATGAAAGAGTACCAGTGTTTAACTTTTGGATATAAAAATCCTAAAATTATAGCTACAGTTGGTACCTCTCTTTTTAATGTAAGGTGGGCCAAACCTTAGATCTATTTACAATACCTTATTAAAACCCAATATTTTAGTTATATAAATTTCAGGGCCAATAGAGATTGAAAAAGAGAAAAAAATTGAAATACGAGGCACAGAAATAGAAAACAGACACTTTATAAAAAAAATAGATCTTCACAAAGTATGACATCCAAACACTTTTATGCTACTAAAAAATGCTTAATCATTAGACAATTCCTAGTCAACTGATCTTGTACAGAAGTTGTACCTTTCATACCATTGATTTTTTCAAAAGAATTATCAGGGCAAGAAAATCTAGGATGTATTTCCTTTAGAACTGGGGAAAAAAACCTATATGCACAAAAAAAGCAGAGACAGAAAAAAGCTAATGTAAGTATTGTGGGCAAATGTTTCCATTCCAAATTTCAAGGATCACAGGCATGGGACTCCCATAACTCTCCAGAAAAAATCCCACAGCAGCCTAAGACATGTTATTGGCAAGAGTATGCTCTTCACCTTCAGTCTAAATTTCCCCTTCTTAATCTCATCCTATTACTCCCATCTCATACTTTATGAAAGGGCAAGGGGGAGGGAATACAAGATTAACCCCAGCTGTAATTAGCCTAACAAGGTCACATGCAGTTCTCTTTCTCAAGTCAACAGAAGTGATTTGGTCAGCATCGGCACACAGCCATCTTTGATCTCCCAGGCGTTTAAATTAAATTGATAGCACTGGCATTTCCAAGACCAAGATTTGAACTAACACCTTTGAAATTGCAACAAGGTACCTGGTTCAAGCTATTATCTCCATCTCCTGTGGAACAAGCACAAACTGCAGCCTATTTGTTGATTCATCTCGAGAAAGAAAACAGGTCTCTGCCTTTTCTCCTCCTCCCTTGTATTAATTATCCAAAGATTTTTAATCCTTCCATTATCAACCAGGATACATCTAACACCTTTTTCTCTACAGGATTTAAGTATCTTACAAATTTAAGTGAAGTTTCACCCTGAGTGTCCATTAGTTCACACTAATGAGACTGAAATAATATAGCAGAAATTACTTTCACAAAGTTACATGGAAGTTACATACAACACAAGTCAGTGCTTTTTCTGCTTCAGTTCATCACTAAGCATTTTCTGTTGCTGTTCTTTGTTTAAAGGAGACACCACAATTCCAGTTGTAATGGCAAGTAGTCAGGGACACTGTCAACTGGAAAATAGAAAGACAACATTGGATTTCAGAATCTTCCCACAGAGTATTTTTGGAATAATAAACTTATATAGGTTATCTGTTATTTCAAGGTCTGATTTGAAGGTCTGATTCTCTCCTACCTCAGTCTTCCACCAAAATCTTATAAAAAATGAAACTCACACATGCTGCAGATTTCAAGAGGCCCTACTTAATCTTCTATGCTACAGAATGTCTTTCTTAGATAAGAGTAAGAATAACAGACAACTGCAATGAGGACTCAAACCGTCTCTACCCAGGCTAGGTGTTAACAAGACACTGATATGTGCAGACTCATTATGCTGCAGGAAAATGAATCCACAGGTTGGTTGGAACACGGAGCTGAATGTGGGCTGAAATGGCTCCACAACACTTTAGTGTAGTATTGCTTTGGAAGAACAGCTAGCTGCAGAGATGGGGTGCACTGCGTAGCCTCCTGTGACACAAAAGCAAAACCAAAGCATTTGTAGTTTTGGGAAGACTTTTACTGAGGATAGAAAAGCAGAAGAATACATTAGGCATGCATCTAGGGAGACATACAGCTGCCGGTAGCTTTACTATTTTCTTCTTTTGTCAGCCCTGTCTGTAACAAGTTAGGTACTAACATGAATGCATGAAATGGCTTCTGGGTGTGCACGTACAATTTTCCTCTTAAGAATATATTTTGGAGTATATTTTGCAGTAATAATTACTTTGCTAACCCCTTCACAGTGAGAATGAATCCTGTTGCAGAAACTGCACAAACTTATGTGATTAAGTATAATTTAAACTAGCAGGGCTGAAACATATATATACAGTGCACAAACTTATGTGCACATACTTTACTCTGAGGATGCAAATGGTATCAGTATAGATTATTCAAACAAACTATACATACACACTTCTTATTACATGACTAAATTACACAAACTGTAGCAGTCAGCACAGTAGAGAACTTATCCTTTCTGAATCTTGTAATTCAAGTATTGGACAGCAAAATATCATAAAAAAATCAGGGTTCCTTGGGAATGGGAATATAGGTAAACTTGCAATTTAACTTAAACATTTGGTATTACCTTGAAATTTTTAACAAGATGCATTATCATCTACCATTACCTTTTTTATTTTTTATTTTTTTTAACATGATGACCTTTCATAGCTTTACTTGCTGGTATTACTTTGGCAACAAATGAAAGAGCAGAGACATTTTTTGATTCCTCCAATCATCTTGACTTCCTCACTACAGTGTAAGTGTTCAGTTAATGACGGAATGAAGGCTTCACTGAGCTAGAATGAGAATAACCTATTTCATCTTAGAAAAAACTTAGGTTAATTACTTGGCCTCGTCTGATTTTCTCATTTCATAGAACTCACTTTCCAGATAGAAACTAAATGGTTATCTTTCAATCTCCTCTTTGTTTCAGTATCTATAACCCAACATCATATAACCTGGAGTTTTACATAATGTAAACTAAATCTAAGATTTTATGAACATATCAAAAATTGCTAGAAAAATAATTTCTTGAACTTTCAGTCAAAACTTACGTGACCAAGTCTAATGTACTAATAGCTCTCGTCTCCAAAACAAAACAAAAATTTTAATTCAACAGTGAAACGATGCTCCTTTTTCCTAAGTGAAACACCCTAATGAGACAGCTTCCACTATACAAAAAAGAAACAAATTATTAATAATTTATATGAAATAGATTTGAACGAATCTTGTGAACACAANTATCAAGAATTATTACTAATAACAGCAAAAACTTATTGTCACACTTATGGCAGCATTCAGGTAAGCTTTATTTTTTTTCCTCCAATATTTAAGTTATTTTTGAGTCTACAAATGCAAAGTAATATTAATTTTCTGTGTGGCCTCCAATTTTGCTCAGAAAAAGTGAAATAAAAATCCTTTAAGTGAGGAATGTCATTTTAAGCCCGTGAAAGGGAAAGTCTAACTGAAATCACTGCTCAAATAAGCAAAAATTTTACCACATCTGCCCTGCTCTTAAAAAATTAAATGAGCTGGTATGCACTGAGAAAGAAACTGAGCACTGGGGACGACTTACCCAAAACCTTTGGCCTCCATCTACCCTGCTCTAATTGTTTATGTATGCATAGAAAAGAAACACAAATGAACTCTTAACAACTTTACATCCTTATAACACATTCATGGTGAGAACGCAGAAGATGGTAACCAAGGTTACAACTGCTAATTGGCTTTAAATATAAGGAAAATCAATAAGATTGGCCTGGAGTGGCATGGATTCTGAGGCCACTGACAGCTTAGGCTGATCCTGTAAATTGGAAAGCAATAAATAGTTAAAACAATTGTCCCATGGGGCAGCATGCAACATTGTGCAGAAGGATGTGGAACATCTACATCACAAGGAACAGGTTCCATAACTTTAACATTAACAGATACTAAGGAACATCATATAATTTATTANAAAGATTTGAGGCAAATCCTGAGTGGTACCTGAGATCAAGTTAAGGGTTGTTTCCTCATGGGCTCCCAAACAAGGTGGTCCACAAAACAGTCTTTGAGTGTAACTAAAAAGCTCATCTCTCTGTTCAAGTGTGATGTCTGCCTGGTTTGTGAGTCTTTAGAGCTTGCACATAGCAACAGTCTTACATTTTATTTGTATATTTGAGAAACAGGATGCATGAAATATTCTGAGGAAAGAATAAAGGATTGAATACAACCTATTCAAAGTTACACAGGTATATAACAAGTATTTTATTTCACTGTCTTATTGTAATTTTATCTACAGAAAATAATTTCTTGCAAACTTCACTGATAATAAATGCAGACACCTAACATTTAGAAAACATAAATATTATTTANCAGAAGATGGTAACCAAGGTTACAACTGCTAATTGGCTTTAAATATAAGGAAAATCAATAAGATTGGCCTGGAGTGGCATGGATTCTGAGGCCACTGACAGCTTAGGCTGATCCTGTAAATTGGAAAGCAATAAATAGTTAAAACAATTGTCCCATGGGGCAGCATGCAACATTGTGCAGAAGGATGTGGAACATCTACATCACAAGGAACAGGTTCCATAACTTTAACATTAACAGATACTAAGGAACATCATATAATTTATTACACTATGGTGGATAATTCTGGACCTTTTAAAATTACATTTCTATGTATAATCTCTCTCACAGTTTCAGTCACAGATACACATTTTAGCTACTATATTAAAGTTACTACTAGATTTCCGAAAGTAGCGTCTATAGAGAATTTTCTAAGTCAGTATTGTGGATTTCCTGGCTGGTTCTGCAGCCTGATTAACAAAATCTACTTAATAGTTATACAAATAATAAAATTATTCAGACGAAACCAACTCCATATTCTTAGATAATTACTCATTTCTCACATCTAGTTTTTGAGTATTACATTATTTTCTTATAACAAATTAAAATACTGATCTTAAACATCCCCTCACATCCTGTCAGATAAATAGTTCAAGGCTTATACTATTAAGGGAAAACTAGACAGACTCTATTTCACAGGATTTTCATCAAGGGAATTACATTACCTTGATGAAAAATTACCAGTCAAACACTTGAAACTTGAAACATGAAACTTTCATGTTCTGAAATTAAATTTGGGGGTTAGATTCAAGGAATGATTTGGGTTGGATGAGACCTTTAAAGATCATCTAGCAATATTTCATTCCTACACTTTTAGAATTTTCAGATAGTTATCTTCAATTAAGATCAGATGAAAATTTTTCAATATTGAAAGGCTAAGACTACTAAGGAAAATCAAAATTGATTTGAAACAAGACTTCAGATTAAAAATGTTCACAAGTAAAATAAGGATTCTCAGTCAACAGTGTGCAAGTTGGAAAGACAACACCAGCAAAAGCCTATACTGAATATTTATTTCAGAAGTGAGTGGTAGAAAGAATAATGGTTGGGAGAGGAGGAAGCAAAGAAAATGAAAAGCTTGGCAGGCCCCAAGAGATACTATTGTTTTATTTCCTGTTGTAAAGATTATTATTCTATAACCAATTATGAAATTAAAGGACACACAGTATCTTCCTCAGCTGTTTATATCTCTGGATTTCTTACACACTCCATGAACTAAGCATGCAGTCTGTAGAGTTTCACTCAAACTTATTTTTGAACAGGTTTTAGTATCAATAAGGTTAAAAGACGCTAATTCTATAGATTCAACAGTTCTGAACTGTATTCCAAGCTCACAATTCATAAGTACCATCTGACAGATTGGAATGCTTATCTCTGGAATATCAAACCAAATTAAATGTTGACTTGCAGTCAAAGAGAAATCAAAATATGAAATTTCCACATATCTCAACCCCTTAATAGCTAACTCATATTCCTAGTAATACTTAAATAGTAAAAGTAATTAAATACAATTTAAATATAAAATAGTAATTGTAATTAAATTTGGGGATAATAGACTCGAAATTTTTTCTTTCATAGAATTATTGCTTTTTAATTTCACAGAATCACAGAATATGCCAAGTTGGAAGGGACCCAAAAGGATCATCAAGTCCAACCCTTAGCCCTGCACAGGACCATTCCCAGGAGTCACACCATGTGCCCAAGAGTATCATCTAAACACTTTTTGAACTCTGTCAAATTTGGTGCTGTGACCACTTCCCTGGGGAGCCTGTTCCAGTGCCCAACCACGTGCTAGGTGAAGAACCTTTTTTTAATATCCAACCTAAACCTTCCCAACACAACTTTAGGCCACTCCCTTGGGTCCTGTCACTGGTCACCATGGAGAACAGATCAGTGCCTGCCCCTCCTCTTCCCCTCACAAAGAAGTTGTAACTGCAACTTGAGGTCTCCCCTAAGTCTCCTCTTCTCCAGGCTGAACAGACCAAGTGACCTCAGCTGCTCCTCACACGGCTTCCCCTGAAGCCCTTCGCCATCTTCGTTGCTCTCCTTTGGACACTCTCTAACAGCTTAATATCTTTCTTATATTGTGGTGCCCAAAACTGCCATGATATTCAAGGTGAGGCCACACCAGTGCAGAGCAGAGCTGGACAATCCCCTACCTTGACCAGCTGATGATGCTTTGCCTGCTGTTCTCCGGACAGAGTTGGCTCTCCTGGCTGTCAGGGTACTGCTGACTCATATTCGACTTGCCATCAACCAGGATTCCCAGGTCTCTTTCGATGGCACTGCTTTCCAGCATCTCATTCCCCATAGTCTGTACGTACATCCAGCATTACCCCATCCCAGGTGCAGAATCTGGAACTTCCCTTTGTTGAATTTTGTATTCTTGGTGATTGCCCAGTCCTCTAATTTGTCGAGGTCTCTCTGCAGGGCCTCTCTGCCTTAAAGAGACTCAACGGCTCCTCCCAATTTTGTATCATCTGCAAACTTACTTAGTATTCCTTTCACTCCTGCATCCAAGTCATTTATGAAGATGTTGAAGAGCACAAGGCCTAAGATGGAGCCCTGTGGAACCCACTAGCGATAGGTCTCCAGTCCAATGTGGCTGGCTGTGTCTCCAGTCTAATGTTGCTCCAGCCGTGGCTGGCTGTGACCAACATTGTCTTTCAGTTAAAAGTTTATTTCTCTAAAAGTAAAGAATTCTAGATGAAAATGAGCTATACTAAAAATCTAGGATATATAGTAAACTATAAAATTTTCAACTTTTAACTCTGCCTTTTTGTGTTCTCTTCTGTAGCAGAAACTTAAATTCAATACAATTGAACATTGAACACAATAATTTTGCCACATTAAGTAGGGGATTTTTTTTCACCAAAACTTCAAGAACTTTCAAGCAGAACACTGTCTCTTAATTTATAACTCTTTGGAATACCACATTTCATCACTGGTTAGGAATAATTATTCACCTTTCAGCTTAGATGTCATCCTGTCTATGTTTCAACAACTGGAAGGTAGTACTTCCTGATCATTCATGCTTCTTAGGACAGAAAAATATAGTGCCTATTTTACACTTATTAATCAAGTTGGAGCAGGTATATTTACCTGAATATGTTTCAAATAATCAGTCTTGCTGTAGTCCAAAAAAGTCAGTTGAATTAAAACAAGTAGACAAGTAAGCAATTTTTGCTCTTAGATGAGGGGCAGTTTGAAACCTTCACATACAAGTATCAGTTCTTACTCACCTGGGGAGGTCTACTGAAGCAAGTGGTTTTATTTCAGTGAGCAAAAACTGCAGGGTTAAAATTCTTATCAATGAGTAACTTTATTGAATTTCATATGATTCATGTTACCTCCAAATGTAAACTGTTGAATTTACATTGCCTGAACATCTACAATCAATAGTTTTGCATGCTATCTCAACCATCTCTTGCAACATCATGTTTAATATATGAAGACAATTTTAAAATCCATCTGTCTAACACGAGGTTAGACATACTATACTTTGTTCCTGTTACAGGCAGGAACAAAGAGCAAATGAGGTACCTTTAGATAATGTCCATCTGTATTCATCTGAGACCAAATGCCATCGAACTGATTAAGATCACAAAGAATGTAAGTAGTCCATATTAGGTCATCTCCTGCTTATAGACTTTACCATTCACAAAACATCATTACTGAATTACAGACAGCATGCAAGTCAGAATGGACCATGCATAACAAAAAAGGTGAACAAAAAAGTAAATGGAAAGAGTAAATAGCTGTAATATCAAAGGGTTTCACATATTGAGGCAATGCAAGCAAGGGCAAAAGGTAAAATTTTAAAATAAATTTAACGCCTCTGAATTTCATTTGAGCATGCCACCATCATGAAATGCAACTTTTCACTCACCAAAGTAGGGTTATGTGAAGCATCACCTGAGACTTCGGGTGTTCTTGTGCTGTTTGGAAGTCTGTGAGGGTTACGAGCTATCGCTTGGCACCAGCCCAACATTTTCTCCTTCCACTTATCCCTTCTCAATTTCTGAAATTCTGAAAATAATTTAGATTCCCTGAAACATTGACACTTTGAAATCATTGTGTGCATGTCTCTGGATGCATGCCTTTAAAAACAGCTTTTTAAGTTATATCTGAACAAGCTAATAAACATATTTTTGAAATAACATGTTTATTTAAAGTATTCCGAAGAGTTATACCGTGCAGGTTAGAAAAAAGTTATGCACTTTCAGCACACTTTACATGCATTAGTACTATGTCAGTATCAGCAAATATAGTGCCTTCTCTCCCTGTTAAATCTTTCTCAAGTTGTCATTTTAATTAAAAAAGTGTTATTTTAAAAGGGATTTTATTATAAAATAATTGTAAGACTAGCACCATCCCAAAAACCATACAGAATTTAGATGCAAAACCCCACATTCCCTGAAAACACTAGAAATAGTCCTAAAGCAGTAGCAGATACTAAATGCAAATCAACAGTGTAAGAAAATACAAATATGTAAGTACTCATGCCCAGACACACCAGAATACCTGTCTCATCTTGAAGTGTTACATTAGGATGCACTGTAAATAGCAAAAAGTAATGTACACACCACAGCAATAAATGCTACATGACAACTGTAAATTGCATGTGAATTTAATTTTAGTTTCTAACAATAACAAAATACCTTTTAAGTAACACTAACACATTCTGGAAATGCAACGCTAATAAAAACTGGGTTTAAGAGTAAGAAACTTTCATAAATATGTTTAAAGGTCATAATCTATTTTTCCCATTTGAAATCTGTACTGGAGGTATTCAGTGAAAAACTGCTAATTAATAACAAAAATGTATCTTTGAGTATGTTATTCTCCACAAGGTCTGAAGCAGTTTCTAATCTGGTTACGTTTAATTTAAAACTTGCTACTCTGTAACATCATGACACATAATAAACAAAAAGATTAACCTACCAGATTGAGGGCCTAGTACTCCAAACGAGGTTAGCACTAGACTGAATATGACTAGAACATAAATACAATAATGCTAAAGACCGCACGCGGCACAGCAGCACCTATGTAATTTCACTGAATATTATGCACCTGTAAAGTAGGTTTATTTTTTCTGCAATCTATCTCCATACAGTACACAAGATATGCTTGTATTTACAGCAGACATTCAACTTCTCTAGTTCTCAGTTTGACAAACTACAGCCCCTTCTTGAATAACTACAGCTCTATCATTTCCACACTTGACCATTAACATTTAATTTTCAAAGTATGAAATGCACAAAGCAGTATTCTCCATACAACCTCAAGAGACTGATAGGAATAACTGGAAATTGGCCTTAGCTTTATTGCACTGGAAATGATTAGGTGAGTTAGTCTACAGATGAACCGATTATTATAGTTTTTCAGTCTCTTGAAAGCTTGACATAAAAAAAACATGCTAGAGCTCTAAGGTCTAAGATTGAAAGTCTGCTACACCTACTGATGAGCAGCAGCTCACATGAGTGGTTAGCTGAAGCTTCCTTTTGAACTTCTTGATCACTTGTTAAGAGGTAAAGTTTCAGGTCTTCACCAAAGACCCTTTCTAATATTCTATTAGTTCTGATGAATTACTATTTTGTCATTATTATAGGCTTATATTTTAACATAGCTTTACGTATCAGGCTACTTTCTTTGTTTCTCATTGTCTATCAAATTTTTGAGTAAACTTTTGGCAGAAATGAACCTTATTACTGCATGTTTAAGTGCACAGTGAATTCCTCCAGAGATTATTTAGTATAGAGAAGTAATGCATATGATTGCTAGAGTTATGAAGAATTCACACTTGAGATGGATATAAGCCAATTCAATCTGAGAATACAACTCTGCGGATAACATAAAAGCATACAACATGTTATATTACATAGTTTGAGTTTGATTACAAATGAAGTGAAACAGTAATTTAGTCTACGGAATATTCTACAAAATGACTCTGCACAGCCAGATACTCCTTAGAACTGATAGAGAACCATAAACCTCAGGTAACAGCCATAGTTCAATATGACAAAGCTAACTACTCACAATCACTAAGTGACAGGTATACATAATTTTAACAATTTTCAGAAGATCCTCCATAACGTCAGCTGGCAAGAAGTCCAGACTCTTAAAGTTTTACAGCCTTTAAAAAACATGTTTGTTTAGAGCTCTGCAATCTACTTGAGCCACAGATGTAGTGAAGACTGGATGCCCAAGATCAATGTGTGCCATCTATCTGCAGCAACAATCCTCCAAAGATTTTCAGGGAGACCATTCCAAAAAGTAACCATGACTATCACCTCTCAGTAAGTGATCAATCCTTTTCATACTGCCTGTACCTCTGAAGATGAGGAATCTTCTGATTATAGTTACAGTCTTATTTTGTTCCTCTTGGTGTGCAGAACTCTTCGGAACATTAGCAATTCTTCTTTTTTTGCCCTGAGCAATCAAAATGATGACTACCACTGCACAGACCATAACTGAAGGGAGAACTTTGGACTCACTCATACACCTAAAGAACCAACACCGCAAATAAACTGTGTGAAAACAATCGTAATTCATCCCCTATAGATTTGTTTAAAAATAAAAGAATTACTTTATTCCTATTTTTTCAGAGGAGAAAATATAATTTTACTTATAATTTAGCCAAGCAAAGAGACACACAGAATTATGAATTCAAGTTCATCTTGCACAATATTAATGCTAAATAAAAAGGGATTTAGTTAAGGATGATGTATTAAAAATTACCCAGCTGTTTGAAACAAAAGCATAGTATCTCTAAAAACGCTAATTAATATAGCAAGAGAAAAGAATCTGTAAGCTTAATTCAGAAGTATAATCAGATTCAGGTAACAAAGGCCTCAACAAAGGCTGCATTAAGATAGAGTACATGAGAAGGTTATGCTTTTTCAGTCCTTAGCAGGATCTAACAGCTATCTCAGAACAGCAGGAAATTAAAAATAAAGCACACTGTTCCTTATCTAAACTAAGTTTTGTTCTCTGTATTCAGAGATTCCCAACAGCAATCAAAGTCATGGTATTTGTCCAGCAACTGAATAAACTGCATGATTTGTCAGACCATCAAAATATTCCAGGAGTAGAGCTACAGGAATACTGAAATACAAACAGCCTTCAATGCTGTGCTCTGGTAAGAGAAATACAGTCCCTGTTACTCTTTTTGTATCTCGTCTGAGTCTTATCAAGCTATGATTTCTAATCCATTATTCTAGTTTGACTAAAAACATAAATTGATGGGTTGAATGCAGTAGAAATCTCTGATAGTTTCTCCTATTTTTGTGTCACAGATGAGCCATTGGCTTTTTTTCAACCAGTCGATCAGTATTATCCTACGACTGCTGTGTGTCACAAGAACAGTTCAGTGTAGCCATAGTATAACACCATAATGACTCTAAAACTGTATTTTAACAAATAAGAAGCTAAACCTCAAGTTTTAAAATTACCTCAGTATTAAAAAAAAAAAATTGTATTAGAATATATACGATTGTGATAAGAGCTGTAGTAGTCTAGTATAATTCAGTACTGTGGTGGTTCTTTCAAGTCAGGGGGAAAAAAATTACTTTCCACATACAAATGTGATAATGGCCTATAATTTTTTAATTTTTTTTTTAAATCAGAAGTGCTGAGTACCATCAGTCCCTTCAAACTCAGGAATAATTTTGTGAGTTCAGCACTGAATTAAAATAGCTTGAAAGGCCATCAAGCTAGTAAAACCTTATCTTCCTGACCAATATCTGCAGCAATCAGCTAAAACACCTAATATAAGATCTAATAAAATACCTTAAGTTCTAGCCCCATTAAAAAAAATGCAGTGACCAACAGAAAACAAGAACACACGCTCAAAAATTACTCAGTTGACACCAAGAATGATGATATCAATCTAGACTATAATGGTACCAGTTTTCTTGTACAGCTACTGGCTATACACAATCAAACACCTCTGCATTAAGTGTATGTAGATTCTGAATTCAAACATGTTGGTCTGTTTATTAATGACTGTTTTTGGAAATGCTTCTAGGGCACTACTGGAAGAGTCAACCCAATTATGTAGAACTAAATGCCTTTCCCTAGCTGTAAAGATAAAACAGAGTTGTCATTTAACTGAGCTATTCAGCTCCTTCAAAACATGATCACAGTATCAGCACCCCTCTCTAGAGTATTAGACATTTTATTATAACCAAATTTTCTAGAACTTGCTTCAGTTGTTTATTTAAGCCTGCAAACTCTCAACTACGGCATGTTCTTAAATTATTACCTATATTACCTAATCGATTTTCAGAGACTATAATGTGGTTACTTTGATGTTCCTGTACCATAATTAACCATATCTTTATTTCCAACTAAAGCCAGCCTTTGTTGTTTTGTTTTCAGCTATGCTACTAATATGTACTTTAAGTTGTCCTTAGCCCTTCAAGACCTTGATTCTTTTTTGTCTCAACTAAGGATCCAAATTTCACTCATTACGTAAAAAAATTTAATCATTGAAAAGAAATCAGTTGGAAATGACTAGTACAAAAATTATTGCAGCTAACATTGCTTTGTCTAACCACACCATAACTACTACACCCAAAGCATGACAAGAAGCTTCTAAAAGTTTTCAAAGCAAATAGTCTTCTGGGTTATTAAAGATTTAAAAATTTTGTGTATGTTTCTCTTCATAGTCATACTACTTCTCCCTCCCCCAAAAGGAAAAATATTTTTTGTAAATCAGAAAGCAATTTTCAAACACTCAAGGCTCTTTAGCAAAACAACAACAAACAACAACAAAAAAACAACAAAACAACAAAAAAACAACAACAGGGTTTTTTTTCCCCACAGTAAATTTTTAGCATTTTAATTCTACCATTTTGCATTTATTAAGACTTCAAGAAGAAAATGTTGAGAAATGTATATTGAGGGGTACTGATTTAATATTTAAAAAAATAAACCTTTATGCATGGAGATACTGAAAAATCTGTATTTGCCTACACAGAGTTTAATTCTACTTTTTTTTTAGAAAAACCTGTTTTCATAAGAAACCTCTATACCATTCTCAAATACAATTTTGTTTTCTAAAAGGTTCTTGTCATCAATTTCACAGCCCAGAAATGCTTTGCTTATCCAAGGTTACACATCTCCACTGAATTGCCCTCAGGCCTTCAAAAAGCAATGCAATAGTATGTACTTTTGGCACATTCCTGCTATAGGTGAGTGATGAAAGGGCACCTAACCCTTCCCTCAGGACCTCTCCATGTAAATTCCAGATGCATCAGACTTCCAAGTAGAAAGGAGAACAGCCTTGAAACAAACATAGAGTTGAGAACAACAACAAAGTACATGTTTTTGCTTTGTGAGTTTGCATATATTTTAATACATGATTGTTAAGCAGCTTAACAGGGTGCTTCAATCAACAATAAACACATGACTGGTAAATGCACCTGATAAACCATACTCAACACTTGCCAGACTAAACCTCTTCAGGGAAGCTACAGAAACAGCAGAAAATGTTAACACGCAAAAAATCCACAAGAAGCTAAAGCACTAACTCATGAAGTCATATACATGTAGTTATCCAAATGCACAGGGCATATAAAGATTCAGTAAGTCTTTAATGAACTTTTTTCTGTTTACATAAAATTCTATTACACAAAGCTTTTCCTCATTTTTATGTGGTTTATTTACAGAAGAAGAAGAGTATGTTTATGATGTAAGATAAAATCCACTTTGAATCAGGCAGGGCTCACTATTGAAATAAAATAGGAAGACAAAGACAGAAACAGTTTTTTTTAAAATCCAATAAAGGTCAGATGTCAGAAAGACATAATTTAATCATTAAACACCCCTGTATCAAAAGATGTATAATTAATACTGAATTTAAATTAGTTTTTAAGAAGAAAGAGAAAATCAGATTTCATTGAAATGCCAGAAGTACTCATGCCAAATTGTGCTAAGAGCACACTTGGTCCAACAGAAGTATCTCCTCTTTGCCAGAGAAGCATTTTTAACAGAAGTTCTGTCAGATACAATGTTCTGGGCAGTAATAACCTATCCTCCCCTGACAACCCTAAACATAAAAAGCTCATGCTTGTGAGCAGTTCGGATACTGCTCCTGTGATAGGTCAGTCATGTAGCACCCACATCAGATAGTGATCATCACTGCTGCACAGAAAGCAAAATATCTTATTATTTACATGTTATTGCTTTCCATAACATAATCTCTAAAAACTCCATTGCATGCCACTGCTACTTTATCTTTGCTGGTTTCTTAAATCTTTCTTACCTCATTTCAGATAGTTTTCAGAATCTCTTTATCATGAGTTACATCAGCCATCATTAGTCATTTGTCCTCATATTGCATTAGATAATTTTATAAAACATAATTGTTGAATTGGTTTCTGGCTGCACTTAGTTTATGCTTATTTTTAATAAACAGTGTTTGCAAGAAATTTACTCCTGATTAGGGTGACCTAATTACAGCCTTCCAGTACCTGAAAAGAGAATACAAGAAAGATGGAGAGGGATTTTTTACAAGATCATGTAGTGACAGGACAAGGGGGAATGGCTTCACACTGAAGGAGAATAAGTTTAAATTAGCATTTAGGAAGAAACTCTTTCCTGTGAGGGTGGCAAGGTACTGGAAGATGTTGCCCAGAGAAGCCGTGGATGTCCCATCCATGGAAGTGTTCAAGGTCAGGCTGGACGGAGTGCTGACCAACTTGGTCTAGGGAAGGTGCACACGGCAGGGCATTTAGAACTAGATTACCTTTAAGATCCCTTCCAACTCAAGCCATTATATGATTAGTGAGAATTATGGCCATATCCAACCAATACAAATCTGTATGTATCCTCTGATGGATGAATATCATAAAATAGTTGATTTGAACGCTAATTGACATAAAATTCAGAGTCACCTTTGGAAACAGAGGTGCAGCTATTATTAACAACTACAGACACAAAATTAGTTAGAAGGTGAAATTTCCTATTCTGTTGGAAGGTACGTGTTGGAACACTTATTAAAGTTAAGTTGTATGCATTATAATAAAGAAAATTCTGTTAAATATTTTGAAGAAGGCATATGTTATCATCAAGGATTATCTGGGTATGCCACCTAATAAGTTGATAAAAGAGCCAAATGATGATTAATGAAAACTTATGACAGATCTACTGAAGGCAGAAAATTTGGGTTCCTTTTTAACCAAAATTAAATAAGCCCATTAAATAGTTACTTACCACTAAACTAACTGAAATATACTATTGCAAGTAATCCTTTTTCATAGCCCCCTCCTTCTGGCATAAATTGTGAAGATCATGACTTAAGACCTGACCTCTGCTAGTAGAAAGCATGACAGATGGCCTATTCAGGGTTTTTCAGGATAAACGGATTTAAGTTATAAATAATTACTGGCCTACTGGCCTAATGCTGCAGTTACTGGTAACAGCTTAAATAACTAGTCCCTTACATAAGTAAAGATTATCTTAACCTAAAATCTAATCATTATGTGAATGAACATGTGAATAACACTACTTTGGTAAATTTTGACCACAATTTCCAGAAAACAAATACAAAAGTAGGCCTTCGATGTGAATGAACAGATACAAAACTATGACTCAAATAGCTGAAACAATACTTCATGTAAATGGAGTTCTCATTAGACAATAGTAATGGCGGCATAATTATCGGAAGCAATTACTCTTGTTGCTCTTGCTGCTGTCAAAAAATGAATTGGGAAAAACTTGGAGAAATTGAGTAGGTAAAGAAAATTTGAAGGATTATGGAATCATAGTTTTTATGTTTGTAGTTAGTGAAACAAGAAGAAGAGTTTTGCTGAATAGATTGTAAATCTGGAGAGGTACAAGATTGGGTGAATATCAGTATGGCACTCTAAACTGAAATTATTTGGATTCTTGATAGTGTCTTCCAATAGTTTCTAATTAATCCTGAATCTAATTTATTATGATACCAGACCATAATTGTTTAATAATTATTTTCTATAGAGAAGATTGGGGTTTGCTTCTTTGTGAGATAAAAACAATGCCATACACACAGTTACAACCACAATTCACACAGCTAAGATTCACACTGTTATAATATCACAGTTATAATATGCCATTTTTCACAAACCATTTTTAAAAAATCAAAGATGTAGTATTTGTTGTTTGCTAACTAAAGCATAAAACTAGGCACAGAATTCATTTCTCTGTTTTAAAAGTAACAATAAGCACAATATAGGTATGCACCTCTTCCAAGTGTTTTCAAAGAATCTCAAAGAAAGATGACGTTGGCAAGGATACCGACAAAACAAAGTTATAAAACCGAGATCTTGAGCATACAGCAGAAAACAAACACACTGCCTGATGGCACAGCATTGCTCCCTGGCTCCCTTAAGTGACTGGGTGAACATGGAAAGATTTATAACTCTGCTGTGGCTGTGGTGCAGCAACTCAGGCAGCTGAGTCTCATCCTGTACCATCTAGATGGTTTGATCTCTGCCTCCTCTTGACTTTGCTACTACCCATACTGCTTTCTTCTAGGGTATACTGAACACCAGTCCTGAAACTGAGACAAGAATAAGCAGCATAGCACAGCAGGAAGGTGCTCATGGCAATTGTGCGATGTGGTCTGGCATAGGTGTGGAATACCCATTAGTGCAATCCTGTACAAAGGTCCTGTTCCAAAAGCTGTTTATCTGCTGTACTGAAGAGCAGCTCCATGACTAAGACACAAGCCTTGCCCTGGAAAGAGCTATTGCACAGTGGAGTATAACCTCCTTAGGCAGCATTACTTCTCAGATAAGCTCAGTGCTAACTTCAATAGTTCTTTAGTGTCAGTTAATGACACTATCTTTACATACCATTACATATAATCATATATACATATAAATATGTATCTTTACATATTCATTGTGCCCATGACCCACAATACTTGAACACTCCATAATTTTCAATTATTTGTCCCTTCTACAGGTGGGGCATAACAGAGACAAGCCTTAGCTTTCCAAAGATACCTTATATCATTGATGACAATGCAATTGCAAAGTGTAGTCCAAAGGGCATCAAAAGGGACTGCAAGGTCCTGGGATGGTTGGTGAGGGAATCAGATGCACAGGTTATTTTTTTATGCTATTCTTCCAGGTGCAGGTAATGACATAAAGAGAAACAGATGGACCCAGTCTATTAATACATGGCTCCGTGGCTAGTGTCAGCACCAACATTTTGGTTTCTTTGATAATGGGATGTCCTACATGGCACCAGGCTTGTTGAATTCAGAAAGGATTCTCCTCCCTAAAAGAATGAAGAAGGTCTTTGATCAAGGGTGAGAGGGGCTTATTATCAATAAGCTTTAACTAGATATGATGGGGAAGAGGGATATCATCAGGTTTAACAGTAATAAGGTGTGGGGCAACAGGCCATCCCACTCACATCAGTTGGATGCCAGAGCCAGCAGAAGACACAACATTATTGGGCTGGAGAGGGTACACAGGTCAGCAGGAGAACACCTGAGGACAGCACCAAGAAATTCCAGCCACTCCAGACAAAGTCAGCTTCATTGGGGGCCCAGCTTAAATGCTTCTACGCTAATGCATATGGCACGGATAATAAACAGGAATAACTAGAGACATGCACACATCTGCAGGTCTACTAACTTATTGGCATCATGGAAACCTGGCAGTATGACTCCCTGACTGGAGTGTTGGAATGGAAGTATACAGGTTCTTCAGGAAAGATAAGCACAAGAGATGAGGAGGCAGCATTGTCCTCTACATCGATGACCATGCATGGAGCTCCTCCTGGGGATGGATGAGGAGCTGACTGAGAGCTTATTGGTCAGAAATAAAGGGAGGGCGGGACAGATACCATTGCAATCGGGGGCTGCTACAGGCTGCCTGACTAGGAAGACAAGGAGTCCTGTACAGACATACAGGAGTAACCTCATGTTCACAAGCCCTGGTCCTCACGGGAGATTTCAATCATCCTAGTATCTCTTGGAGGAGCAATACAGCAGGGCACAGGTATGTGCTGGTGAAAACTTCCTTCTTCAAGTGATAGAGGAGCCAACAAGGAGAAGTACTATGCCAGTAAGGTGAGAATAAGGTGGGCTAGTGGGGAATGTGAAGCTCAAGGGCAGCCTGGGCTGCAGGGACCATGAAACAGTGGAGTTCAAGATCCTTGGGGCAACAAGGAGGAAAAGAAAGAAGCTCACTACCCTGGACTTCAGGAGAGCAGACTTTTTTTCTTGAAGTACCTCCTTGGTTGAGTGCCATGGGCTAGAGTTCTGGATAGCCTCTGGAGAGGCCCAAGAGAGCTGGATGACATTGAAGAATTGTCTCCTCCAGGCTAAAGAGCAATGCATTCCTACAAATAGGAAATGAGGAAGAATATTAGGCAGCCTTCATTAATGAACAAGGTGCTCCTGGATAAATTTAAACACATATAGCTTACAGAGGGTGGAAGCAGGGAAAGCCTTGGAGGAATACAAGCCTGGGAGGAATACAGATAAATTGTCCAAACAGTCAGGGATTTGGTTAGGAAAGCTAAAGAACAGGCAGAAATAAATCTGGCCAAGGACATAAAGGGTAACAAAAAAAAAAGCTTCTTTATCAGTGATAAAAAAAAGACTCAGGAAAATGTCAGTCCTCTCAGGAAGGATGCAGAAGACCTGGTTACCCAGAACATGGAGAAGGCTGAGATATGACCTTTTAGCCTCAGTCTTCACCAGCAAATGTTCCAGGCACACTGCAAAAGGTCAAAGCAGGGAAGGGGGCAATGCAAGACTGTATGAGAAGACTGGGTTCAAGGTCATCTAAGGAACCAGAAGGTGCTCCAGTACATGGAACAAGATACATCCATAGATCCTGAGGGAACTGGTCAAGGAAGTGGCTAAGTCACTATCCATCATATTGGAGAAGTCATGGCAGTCCAGTGAAGTTCACACTGACTGGAAAAGGAGAAGGAAACATAATCCCCATTTTTAAAAAAGGAAATAAGGAAGACCTTGAAATTTACAGGCAAGTGTGTAATGGCAAAATCTCTCCACACCAAACAGAGTAAAGCCCCCACTCTGGGAAAACCCCATACATATGGGAAATCTACATGAGAGGCAGCTGAGAAGGG